>KN838547.1:314757-391148 GCA_000827195.1 Laccaria amethystina LaAM-08-1 | reverse complement strand
TGTGCATGTATTATGCTTTCTCAGGCTAATATAATCTCCTTCAAGTTGAATATCATCCCTCTGATATTCTTCGTCTGGTTGATGCAACGCTTAACCGTGACCTAGGTATTCCGTTGAAAGCATTCTGTTGCATTGTTGCGCAGTGCCCTTGTGGTATGATCGTGACTCGTAGGGCATTTCTAGCTCATGAATGCCAGAGGAACACCTTGCGAGGTGTTATGCTTCAATGCAATTCGTTATCTACCTAAGTAGCTAGATTTGAGTACTCGTCTACATCGTCTAGAACCCTATAAGCTGTTATAGCACATCTTTTGCATACAACCTTGACTTATGTAGTCCATTAGTGTGCCAACTCGAGATCGATTTGCTCTGACTGACCTGTGATTTCAAATCTTTGGTCAATGAGTAGCATGCTAGCCCGTGCGTAGTAGTGCTGGTCACAGCTCGTTTGTTTGAAGTGATTCAAGTGAAGTCACGGAGCACCACAAATTTGTTCAACGGCCAGAGTCATTGTTACCTAGTGGTGCGCGGCAGTGTTAACGATTCGGCCAAGTTGTCCCTAGGGCCGCCACTCTCTGTGGCAGTGCTTGCATTTCCAGCAGCATTGGCGCGCGCTGATTATGCCATCTTGAAGATCTACTGCGATCTGCCCCCGCATCTATCTTCAACTTGTTTGCAGCCTCTGAAGTGATTAGTGGCGACCACAATCATAATGCCTATTTTGTGCTCAAAAGTAGGCAAAGGCCCTACCAAGACTGATGACAAGCTTCAGGCTTCAAGCGGCAGGTTGAACGGCTGGTGGGAGTTTTCGCCTATTTCTGACATATTGAGATATTTTGTAGTCAGCAGCCGTCACTGGCACGGATAAGCGCGAGAGGCCCTGCGCGCTCAATGCCACGTAAACTTGTCAGGGGAAATTAAGGTTGTTTGCCGCTGCGCCTTTGTGCCGGTTATCTTGGGCGTTCACGTCCCTTAATTGGCATTAGCCATACCGTGACATGCAGCCTGAAGATCGTTTGGCTTTGGTTTGGCTCGACTTGGCCACAGACTTGTTTCTCAAGGTCCGTAAACCCTGCTAAACCTTGAGAAACCAATATAAAATCGTGTATTGCTAACATCGAGCTCTCCCAGCTGAGCCCGACATTAAATTTCAACTCCAGTGCCTGCTTACTTACTCCAACTTCTCTTCATTCGGATGCCTGGTGGACCTGGACCAGGATTGGCCGTCTCACGTGTTGCGGTGAGCATGGCCGCCATTTGTGCGGCAAGGACCCCTACCACGAGTTGTGGCAGGGATACTTACCGCCGAATGCATGCTCTCCGCAGCACCAGAGTCATTCGTACGAACTCAAACACGCTGGCCAAATATTAAACTTGTATGAGTTTGTCGTTTTTTTATTTCTCGCTGCTCTCCTAAATTGATCGGGATGCCGGAGGGCGATGGTAGTCGATTGTTGGCGGCGGCGGCGGCAGTCTCCCTAACTGCGCCCGTGTGGACAGACCTCGCAGGTGAACCTCGGAAGATTGTAGATGGATGGTGTGCATAAACTGGTAATAAATGCTCTGCTGCACTCAACAATTTTCTCTCGGCGCGAACCACCACATCTTCAACCTCTACTAGTAGCTTTTGAATTCGCAGCTCAGCATCATCATCCACCAGATGTTCTTGATCTTATTTCGACGTCGTTGTGGGCTATGACTCCGAGTGCCTCGGAGCGCTTGCCGATGGTTTTGCACTGTCACTTTCGTTCTGCGAGCGCCAGCTTGTTTTTCTTCAAAGCCATTCATGTGGGACTGAATTCTACTAGTAAGTAATTCGATGTCCAACTATCATGGCTTTGCGTGTTTCACGACTGAAATATTCAAATCTCTATATTCCTCGGCGCTGTATGCTTATTTTGACTCTAGCTACCCCTACTAAGCAAATGCTTGCGTATAAGTGACCCATCATTTGAAATACGCATTGTTAATTTATTGCTACGGCTCGCAGGTAGGGATACATCAAGAATCTCGTTACATCATAGATTGAACTAGTTAAGAGGGCAGACCATGCCAAGGAATCGGAAGGTGGTGTGAACGAGAAAAAAAGAGTTGGTTGTGCGCCTGTAGTAGCTGATCAATCATTAAATACAAAGGCCGGTGGCCACTGCCATCGTTACCTTGGGAGACTGGAACTAGTTCCCGTGTTTGGTACCTTCCAAATCCTTCATCGTCATTAGAAGGATTGAGACCTCTTTATTGGCTCGGTCAAGCATGGTTTTGATTAAGTTGTATTGTAGTTCGGCGTGCTCAGCGCACAACCCAGGGGCAGCAGATAACTGCTGAAGCTGCTCTTGAGCAGTGTGTTCTTTGAGCCGAGCCCGCACGAGCTCGTCAACATGAGCGGCACGTTCCCTGGAAAATAGAGCCTTCGGCAGCATATATGCGCCCTACGGCGGTTCTTAATCAGATTTACTGCCACAAAATACAAAATTCAGTCCTACAGGGCGGGAATGACCAAAGCGGAGGTCCTGGTAGTCTTGAAAAACGAACACACGGGGGAGCCTCCTGCTGCTTGTTGTAGAACCGGGGTTAGATGAGGCAGATGATGTTCGTGAGTGCGCAACGAATTCGTGGCTCTTCATTGCGGCAGGAGTTCAAACAGGGCAGGCACTTGGGGAGCCTCAACCAAGCTTAAATACGATATCAAACTTTCTCACACTTCCGGAGATGACTTTCAAAAGCTGCGCTTACACTGCTGTTCGTGGGGTTCCTAAAACAACTGTACTTACATCATGATGCTGAGCGTGATTCAGTTGATTTAACATTCACTCGCTTAAATTGAGTGAAATAACTGTACTTGTTTGAATTTCTGGGGACTGACTTGAAATCCAGTCCCAAAAGAAACGTTCATTAGTCTCCCATGCAAAAAACACCAGTAAATAGCTGAAGGTGGGAACGGGCCTGGCGAAAATATCGAGCGATCATAATACCATCATAGTACTTGTCGAGCTCGCGGCTCTAGTCATTACATAGCACTGCCTTGAAGTTCAAAGTCTACCTCGGATAAAGGTGGATTTTTTCTGCGAGTCCGATTTTCGTTGTGACTCTACTGGTTACAACTGCAGGGATGTCGCATTGCTGCGATTTTAACAACAGGTTATCAATTATCTCAGGCTCCTACTATTTTAGGCTGGACTCAGTACAAACCCAAACTTGAGCGCCCCCTTGAGCCCCCAAATACTCTGAGTCGGCACAACCTGGCAGAGTTGAGTGATTTCTCCTGAAGCCTTCCTCAGAGAGAGTGGGGCCAAGTCTGGCGAAAACGAATTTCCTGAGCGGTCCGGGACTCGGAGAAGAGCGATCTATTTAAAGTTTAGATTGTACCGATTCATCACATGCAAAAATCGATCAGCAGCCTTACGTAATGTTTCTTCCGGCGTGCTCCACGAGTCGGCGGACTGTGAAGAATCATCTGCTCATCACAATGCTCCCACTGGCTCATGGCTACTAGACTCATCTGGGCCTCACCTGCCAACTGTTTCAGCGCTCCTAGCTCTTCCTCTTGTAGGGGTGGCAGCCTCTAGCCCTTATGCATCAGTGTCGTCTCTCGGTCATACCGCAAGACGATTTGATCATGGTGCAGGATTCAGGTCGGCGCCTCTCTCTCTGCCACTCCGCTGCCCCATGGTCCATCTACCTCCTTCCAAGTTGGTGCCTCGACGAATTATCGCCGCATCCCATCGGCGGGCTGCGAAGAATGCTGCTCATCGCTTGGTCAGACAACGTTCCCACCGGCTTTAGCTGGCTCATGGCTAGCCCACCTCAGCCTCACCTGCCATGTTTCAGCGTTCCCATTCGAATAGGTGCGATAGGCGGAGCAATCGATTAGCAGCTTGAAAACTTAGCAGGGCCGCGCTGCCATTATTACATAATTTTGAGCTGCAGGAGCCGCATTGCGGTGGTTAGGCATTAACTTACTGCCTGCTGCGGCCGTCGCTTTGGTTTAGCCGAGCGACTGCGCAGGCGTAGATTTTGTCTGCTCTGCTGTAAGCGTGGCAGCCTGCAGCCCTTGCGCATCAGCGCCGCCTCTCGGTCCTACTGCAGGACGATATGATCATGGCGCAGGATACAGAGCAGCGCCTCTCTCTCCGCCACTACCCTGCCTCGCGGTCCATCGTCCTTCTTTGGCTTGACTTGGTCGCCGCATCTCTCGAGCAACCTGCGCCTGATGCTAATGGCGGCATTGGTGGTCATTTCAAGAAGCGCATCATGCGAGCGGGCCGTCAAATATTATTCTCGTAATAGTTCGTCTTTTTAAAATTCCTTTCGCCTTCCAGGGCTGATTTGTAAATTGAAAGGCGATAAGAAGTGCGGTGGTTGGTTCCAGTTGGGTTGGCAAAAAGCAGCAGCAGTGGCTCGCATGCGCCAAGAATGAAGTTGGCTAGGTTAGTGCGTTATCCGGTCTGCGATTGCCAAGGCTTTTTAAATCTGACACTTCCCATTCGAAAAACAGGCATCTTTGTTTAACTGCAATCTTTGGCGCAGGCATTCCGCTGAAAGAGTCCTGCTGCATATTTGTGCGGCACTGTTGGGGATACTCCTGGCCCATGGGCCCCTGGCTCATGAAGGCTAGAAGGCTTTTTTGGGCTCGCACTTTATGATCCAGTATTTAGATAGATCCATTTATCTACTGCTTAGATTTTGCATGTGCATTTCCTCGACAAGGGTGGGTTATGAGCAGAAGGCTGCTGCCTCGCTGTGAAGCAGCGCGCATTGCCTGCCAGAAGGGAATGCCAGGGACCCATTTGCTAAACAGCAATACGGAGTGTTGCCCACCTCGGAATGTTTAAGGCTTCCGATGCCCTCCTCTGCCATTCTTATTGGTCCGATCGAGCATTGCTGCTAGCAGCCTTCTTCAAGTTAAAGTTAGCGACTGCGGTCCGGATGCGGGGCGCACTCCGGTTGAGATCATGGAAATAATAACGCGCGGGCTTTTTCGAAAAGAAGTTAGGACTCTGGCAGCTGCCAATTGTTTTAATGTACAAGAGCAGTGGAAATTAGATCATGGGTGCTTCTTGGGCACCGGGCTTCAGCACCATTCGCCTCTCAATGGCAAGCGGTTTCAGAGAGATTGGCTACGGTACCAGATCTCGTTCGCGGAGATGAATGTGGCGCTGAGAGATCTGCCGCGGGCCATGAAAAGGACTAAGGCCAGCTCTATTAGGACTGCGGCCTCACCTTTGGCAGCACCACCAGCGCTTTTACAAAATAAATGCCGCAGCGGCCAGGTGCCATTCAAGATCGGTGAGCATTGCTTATCTCACTTGCACTGGCCCCGAAAGAACTTTCGCTGGAATTGAAGTTAAATGGACCTGGGAGACTGGCACTGCCGCTGCCAAACCTGGTGCTAGCAAATTGCAGCCAACATTGGAAGATAAACCTCGATTTGGATCCGCATGGCGATTGCGCTTGAGTTTGATCTGCAGGCCAAGCGAGGAATAACAATGCAAAACAAATGTCAGAACGGGTTCGGGTGCGCTTTCAGAGTTTAGTGCTTGAATGTTAGTTGAAGACGCGGTCCCTGTTAGGAATTACTTGAGGCAGAATTATCTACATGAGGGTCCGCGCTGCAAATAACCAGTGGCCGATTTGATCAGGGCTAGCCAAATTTCGTGAGGAAAAGCAAGTGTCAAGAACTTTGGAACCCCCAGCAGTAGGGTGCTACATGCCATCATGAGCTCGGCCCTGTTTGGCTGAGTGGGTTGCAGTTTCGTGTCGATCCTGATCAATGTGCTGGGCGAGCAGAATCGCAGCAATCGAGTTATCGGCGGACCAGCTTTCGCAGCACTCGGTGGTTCGGTTTTGAATTTGGAAGTAGTAGTGCGATTTCCCTGCTGCCAATTTGCTGCATTGATTCCCGATATCTACCAGCAACATCTTTACGGCACTTGATCTGCCAGCGACGTATTCCGATATGGATGTGCCACGGGCCCTTGTGCACAAGGTTGCTGCCTGCTGCCCCCGGAGCGCTGCCGGATACTCGCAACTTAATACTAACTTCTTGCATCACGATCCTTGAGGAACTCCTATGGAGAACTACGCTGGCTATTCCCATAACCCGCCTCTGCGCGCTGTGCCTGGCGATGCTGCTGGTGGATACGACCTCCCGGCACGCTTTGCCAGCAGCGTGGGCATCAGTTTGCCTGCAAACCACCTGCCGCCCTCTGCTGGCTACGCTAGCGAAAACAACAACATTTCTCCTAGCTGGCCCCTTGTGTTCCCCTCTCCGGACACTGGCCACAGCACCAACCTGGCTGCCCATGACTCCGGTTTCCAGCCCCCTGCGGCCGGCGCCGACTTTCAAACAAATCCTTATTTCTCTTCTGACCATTTTGATAATCTCCCTTCATCTTCAGTCCAGTACTCCTTTGCTGAATCCCATGGTGTGCTTGATGAGCCGTGGTATAGCATCAATTTGCCTGGGCCTGATCAAGCAATGTTGCCAGCCGCAGTACGCTGCATTTTCCCATTCTCTTGAATTCTTAGCTGAGCCCCTCGGCCTAAAGGGAGATTTTTTTTTAGAGAGCGAAGTAAGTGGAGCCCTGCTTGTGCAGCCCATATTAACATGACTGCTGGCCTTCCAGGAAGCGGCTCAAGTCCCGCGCGAAATTTCTTCTGTTTTTTTCCTGGCTCATTTCTACTTGAACGCCCTGGGCACCATGGCCGAATTCTATGTGAGTTTCCCACTTGGCTTCATTAGGATTTCCATCCTTGACCTTGTGCTTGATTTAGGTTTCGCTCACTCCGACCCAGCTCAGGTCCCTCCAGGAGGCTTCTGCGCGCAACTTTAGCGAGTATCTTGGCCAGTTAGAAAGTATGGTTGGCTTTTTGCTGCCAAACGAGTCCTACTCCCGCCCATACGCCACCCTTCCGCCCATTTGTGGAAGGGTGCTAACCAGGTATGGATTGTTTTGGTACCACTCAGTGAGTAATTTTTTGCAGATTTGTGCGCAACATGTATGACGCGCTGCCTTCCATAGGAAATACCCCCACCTAGGCACAATGTGGGTGTTCTTCGGTTGCAGTCGCAACTATTGTACAATTGCCGCGGTTAACTGCTATTCAGCACCTTTACATGGACCCTTTGTGGGCCCGCGGGGGCTCCCAGACCCATGGAGATCCTTTTTATATTTATTATGATCGGAACCAGCCCAGCGAGTTTCATATGCTTCAGTCGACCTGCCAGGTTAGAAGTTTTACCTTGGTGCACTGCAATGAAATTAACTTTTTATTTGTTGCATAGGCGCTCAAAAATAAGCAGATATCTATTGGTTCTGTTTCAAGCGGTGAAGATAGCCTTCTTTGGGCTGATCAACAAGAATACATGTGCTTTTCGCCCCCTTGTTACGAGGTTTGCAATTTCTTCAATTATAACGAAAGGCCCCGTGCTCATTGGGGCTCTTTCAACAGTATGATGGAAATGATGAGCGGGTCTATCCCCGAGGCTGTTGGTCAAGTCCAGCCTTTTTCCTGAGTGGTGCTAAATCTTATCCTGTGCAGTGATCATGCCAATTGAGGAATTCGAGCGAGTCAAGGCGTCGCCCATACATATTGAGCCCCTAACAAAAATGAGCGTGAATGCGCTTCCAATTCCAGCGTACACGAGCACAAAGTGGAATGCTGAAGACGTGAAAAGGCTGCTTCAAAGAGGTGGTAAAGGGGGGCCGCAGAGCGTAAGTTCTTTATCTTGAGGCAATTTCACCGCATCATCGGTCTGCCAGGTCAACCTTTTGGCGGAATATGCGCCTTCAGTTCATAACCACCTGATCAAAATGGATATATACATGCAGGCTGCAATCCTATCGGGTGAGCTGGCCACATACAAGGCTGCGTCCAACCAAGGTACGTATTTCCGACAATCGCCCGAAATGAAAACCATTTTCCAGAGCATCTGGGACTTCTCCTTGAGGCTGCAGCCGTCGCCTACCCCCTTGGAACATTGTGCGTCGATAGTTATTATCTACTATTGTTCTCGAACTTCTTGCTGTGCCTAGCCATATCGGTCCGCCCCACCTCGGAGCCTCTCGACTTGAAGACGCTGCTCCTAAACTGCCTCGACTTCCTTTTTAACGCCATTGACAGCAAGATAAATGCGATTATTTTGGAGAATGTTGAGAGGTTCTGCGAATCGAGTAGAATAGGCGAGGCGAATAAGCAAGATTTTTTCCGCCATTTCCGCCTCGAGCTGGATGATAACGAAGAAGCAGGCCTGCAGACCATGGTTGGAGAGGTACGAATTCAGTTATCTTTTGAGGATATTGACAAACCAGCATTGCCAGACTGGCCGACCATTTGAGCACAGGTTGCTCCTCAGCAACATGCATTTCCTCATCAATTCGCCCCCATGTAATTCTTCTAGGTCTACTGGAAGGGGCGCATTGGGTACGGTTCGAACAACGGTATTCTGCCGCCAATCCTTGATGGGAGTGCCGAACTCCTGTATTGCATTCATGGCTGCGAAGGTTGCGAGTTTTTAATTTTTCATTCATTCGAAAGGCTGATAACAAGCTGCCTCCCGGTTTAGCTCCTACAAGCTGGTGCCAAGCACCTTTCCGCCGCTCATCAGCTGTGAGCCAGGTTATTTCTCCTATGCTGTCTTACTTACTGCCTGGCTTTGAGCAGCGGCTCTTTGAGCACCAATTATGCGAAAATGCTAGCTAGGATCAATTCTGTGGAGCAATGTTGCTCTCAAACAGTGAAGCAATCGCTTAAAGCAATGAAGCATTCGTAAGTCTTTCAATTGCTTGTGCAGTGCCTCTGCTGACTTATACATGCTTGCTAGTCTTCTCAAACCAGCTGATTTTAGCAAGGTGGTGGTGCTCATTGAAAGTCGGGTTTGAAAGGCCTTGCTCGTTTGTGCTTGCATAAAAATTGCATTAGAGTTATAATCAAAGATGGTTTTTGGACGAGTTTAGAAAGTTAAGCTTGATTGCCCAAAGTGAGCAGCTCTCAGTCCAGGTTCAGCTGCATGCTGCACCCTGCCTATTTAAACTCTCCCTTCCCCTGCCTGGCTTCATCGCTCCTGGCGATCCCGAACTTCCCCATGCTGCGCTGCAGCACTCCGGCAACCCTGGACGCCTCTGGAATATCGCATAGAAAGTTCTGGAAGGGGGCGAGCCTGGCGCATTCTGGGAGCGATGCTGCTTCCGAAGATTCACCGCCTCGAGTTTGGCCAATGCTAATGTGGCCCCATCAGCATTGAGCACTGCTGCCACATAAATGGTAAGCACCTCTCCAAGCACAAGTCACTAAAAATTTTTTGACACTGGGGCGCATTCAGGATTGAGGGCAGATATCCGCAAATTTCAGAATTCTTGTGATGGCTATTTCTGCTGGTGGCCATGGTGGTGCAGATTTCGTAGTCGCGCAGCGGTGGGCCTTTCAGCTGGTGCCATATTGCCGCCAGTATTTAAACCAAATCGTCTAGAGCCATCCCTATGAGTCACGTTTGTGCAAATCAATCACTTGTGGTCATGGTGACTCGAAGTTGGTACGAACTCGGAAAGTTGGTACGAACTCGGATGCGGCTATATGTCCCCGACAGGGGCCGTATCATTTATCAAAGAGAACATCATCTGGGCAAGCCTTCAAGCTCAGTGCTCCGGGGGGTTGGTAGATGCAGCAGATTTATTTGACAATCAAGTACCCATTAATGGCAACGGCTTAACACCTTAGCAGGATCTAAAGCCAGCGAATCAGAAATGCCTCACGGCTCGTCGGCGCATTGACACCTCAGGATTTGGCTGAGAGTCTTGGCAACCTTAATTCGAATGCTCCAATGGACGAAGACGAAAGTGTCAACGGAACTGGCGCAGCTTGTCAAGGTGGAATGGCTCGTGGCTCCGGCGGTTGACAAGCCCAGCAGCCTTACTTTTGGCGCCGAGCAAATCGTCGACCCTGCTCCAATGGACGAAGATGAGGGGGTCGCTGGAACTGGCACGAATTCTCAAGGTGGAATGCCTTGTGGCTCCGTCAGCGCATCGGCAATAAGTGTGCAATACGGGCTGACGGACTCACTCGCAGACGGTGGCGTATTGAATATTCCATGCGTCGTTCCGCTCGACATCCCCCTCTTTCTCGTCGAAGTCGAGGTTGTGCGTGATATGCGGCGTCGCGCTCTACGCTTCCCTATTTCTTGTCGAAGTCGGGTTGTTGAGGCTCTGCGCTCTACATTGCGAATGGAGGTTGGGTGTAGTGTGCGGCATCGTTTGGCTCAAGGGCCATTGCCTAGCACATTGGTGTCACACATTTTGGCGGCGTGGGCACTGTGTCCCGCATTGGGGCCACATCGTTTGGCATCGTTTAGGACAGCTCCCAGCATCTTCCTTCCTGACCCCGACCACCGCTGCTCCTAGCACCATCCACCGCTGCTCCTCGTGCCCCCTACCATGCCCATGCCGTTCGATATCGCCCTCAACCCGCTAACAGGCACAGGAAAGCCTATTTGCTGCACCTGCCCGCTCCCAACGGGTCCTTATCTTTGCGCCTGCCGACAACGGCTGCTACAGCCGCCTACCACGGCTCCAACCACCGCCCGACCCCTTCCCAATGTCGCTAGTTTTAACGATTTGGATGCTCCATCGAGCGACGAGAGTTTTGTAGTAAGGCCCGTTCACAACGTGCGTAGGCCACTCTTTCAATGAATCTACCGGACCTTCTTGCTCACTTCATAACTGTTCAGCATCAAAACGCCGCGTCCCTGTTTAGCGACGTGAACGGCGAGGAACTCATACCGCAGCCATGCTTGAAAATGGCTTTGTTGAAGGCCATGGGCTTCGGAAGGAGGCTCTTCGCCGCCTTATTTTTCACTGCTTAATGGACCTACTATGCACAAACGTCACTTTTTCTTCATTTGTAGATCTGCTGAATTGAACCCAGCAAAATATAGTTGTCGCCTATATACATATGCAGCATACAAAACTACTGACTTCAAGAACGACCCCGCCAAGGAGGCCGCTTCCTTGAACGCCCAGGTCATCCTCGACCACACCAGACAAATTGGTGCTAGTTATGCCCCCTGTACTTGATTGGCACACAGCCGGCTATTTGGAATTCATATTTGCGAACATCCATCAACCAGCTGAACCCACATCAACAAGTTCAGCTGTGAAGGGGCTGGACGCGCACCTAGCAGACAGGTGGAACAGTAGCTTCAGAACGAATGTGTAGCTACGCAGGTATTATATTCTGAGCATGTGCCAACCAGCTGAAATAACATCAGTAACATCAGCTCGATATCATATCTGCCAGCTAGGTGAACCCACACCCAAGACTTCAGCTGTGAAGGGGCCAGACCTTAAGCTAGCAGACAGGTGGAACAATAACTTCAGAGCAGATGTGCAGCTATATGAAGATCATATTTGAGCACATGTTAATCAGCTGAACAAAAACCTGGTGGATGTATTTACTACCGCCTGAAGGTTATATTTGAGCACGTGCTAAACAGCTGAAAGAAAACCTGGTGGATGAATTTGCGACCACCTGAATGGCCTGTGGGCACATCTGCCAATCAGCTGAGCTTGCATGAAATATCTCAGCTGTGACGAGGCTGGCTTCATGTCTCTCTTGTGTGAATCAACGCGTGTTACCTATGAAACTTTGAAACGTGACGGCTACGTTTCATACATTTGGCGGTGTAGAAAAGATTTTGCTGTCAAGGTTGATCAATAGTAAATACGAACATGCGTTGAACGAGCTATGCATCATCAAACGTTCCCGGTATGGGTACATTAATTGGGGGCTCGACAGGAGATAAACATCAGCCAAAGAAAAAATTCCTATGATTTGGCTCATCGACCTTCATTGACTGGCGCTTCGCCTGCGAGCACGACAAGCGGGACCAAGCTTTATGGCTAAGAAGATAAGAGGCACTGAAATCAAGGTTACCCCGCATAGGAGTACATAGGTCCAGCCAATCCCAATCCCATCCAAAATGAGTTGGATCACGGAAACCAAAACGGCGCTTAGGGTGCATCGTACGAGGTTGTTCTGCTCACGTTCATTTTTTAGTGAACCACGAACTAATAAAATGAGACCCACACAAGCAGTGATTGCGGAACTTTGGCCAGGTGCCAAATCAATCATCAATGTTGAAGTTGCGTTCATAATGGCAATAGAAACATAACCGACTAGCAGGCCACTCGAAGCTCAATTATGTCCAGACAATGCACGGTCAAGCAAGCTCACCGATGACCTGTAGAACCAATGGGCCGGCAATATTGGCCCGTCTTTGGAGGCACCATCCATATGCCGCACATGCAGCGGCTAACAAAACAATATGGTATGGCAGTAACCTTAGTCGCGCCTGGTGTTCCAATCAGGAATCGACGTTCTGGCTTGAATATACTTGTGTTTACCTTCTCAATGGGGAAACTATCATCCTTAGCATTCCTCGATTCGACCTGAATTTCGAAATTATTTGAGGCCATTTTTAATTCTTCTTGGGCTTTGAAAGTACGGTATTCTCGGTCCAAAACACGACCTGAAATGCTGCTGCCGAGTATCATTCCGCCGCCTGCTGCAAGAAAGCACAACCCAACCGTCGTTTCGTTGAGGAACGGGTATGCAGGCCCAAGAAGAGTTGACATTGTCGCAATAACACCGTAGTATACGCTGCAGATGATAGCATTGATTGCAAGCAAAATTAAAACGTCGATGTTGAGAAATAGTCTCAATGGGTTCTGCGAGACCGGCTGGAGCGTGATATGGGACGCATCGTCACGCCTCCCGTGTCCAATGATCTGGAAAACTGGTCGATAAAAGGGCGAGGGCACAACGCTACCGTTACCGACGAGAGCACGTAGCGTCTCTGGTAAGAACCTAGAGTCAGAGGTTCATGAAACAGGGGATGCCATTGAGAAGGCGAATCTTACAGAATAATTATTAACAAACAGACGGACGACGAAATCGTGAGAAACCAGAAAATTGCTCTGCTGAGGTCAGTCGTACTCTTTAAGCTGAAAAAGTGGCTAACCTCCAGCCCAGCTTATCTGAGAGTACGCCACCTATCACAGGCCCAATGGATGGTCCAACCTAAATACAGATGGATGTCTAGGCAGAACATTTTTTGAATTGGATAAGATGCACCATTGGACCAAGCGTAAAAAATCCGAAAAACCCTCCACGTTCTTCTCGAGTGGAAATATCCCCAATGACGCCTGCACCTATTGCAGAGGGAAATCATGCATCGAATTGAGTGATTGGTAAAATGCTACCTATGGCAATTGTGCTTGCCGACCCTGCCGCTTGTAAACACCGAAGGACCATCAATAACCAATAATCTGACGTCGGAGTGAGAGCCAATCCAACACACGACAAAGAGAGGATCAGTAAGCGAATGGCAGTTATCGGCCTTCTTCCCCGACGATCCGATGTCGTACCCCAAACCATAGGCGCTGTGTAATTCAACGAGCATCGTCAATTGTAGTGATAGCATCGGCTTCAACTGGGACAGAAACCGACCTACGCCTTGTAAGATCATGTACATCGTGACCTATCATAGCGTTGCGTCATGAGCTCCCGTCATGCTGATGGAGAAAATTATGCACAGTAAGGTTGATGAGTTCTGTAGATTTGCGAAATGCCTTTGAAATAGCTGGAATCGCTGGAAAGTATATGTTGGCCGTTAAGGGACTGACCGCAAAATCAGCCGGATTATCTGCAGTTAAACACAGATTCCTACCTAAAAAGCCCCGAAAACGCCGTCAACATTACAATGACCCACTTCTCTTTTTTCGTATATATGCTGTAGGGAGGTTCTGGCCTGTGTTCATTGGAAATGGTCGATGTTTTGACTTCCATCTCTGTACCCAGGGGGAGAAAGTTGATACTGGTGTGTGTCGGAGGCCCGACTTGCTTGAGGGGAAAAGATGTACTATCCGCACTTTAAGAGGAGTGCCATCCTTATAACTGTGATGTTGACGCGTGACACCGGAAAAGATGTGGTGCAGGCTGGGTGTAGCGACCAGTCCGCATTGTTTATAACCATTTACTCATGCAAGCTGACGCGGTTTTTCAAGAGGTGCTCACTTGGTGCTCACGATTCCTTAGTAGGAGGCATTGCTTAGCTTCAATATATCTAATACACATGCCTTCAAAATTTCAAGGTTCAAACTTTCAGGCTGACCCAGATCTATAGGTGGTGCGGCCCAGTGCCAATGAAACCGAGGCTTCGCTTCAAATCGTGTGTATTACGTAATCTACAAGCTGGTCATCAGATTGTGAGTGCATGAAGGCATCTTTGGCTTCACGAACGAGCAGCATGGAATTCTGTGATCGGAAATCATTGATCAAAACAGCATGTGGCGCTGTAAAAGGTATGTGGGGAGTATTTTATGAAGGGAGGTCAGAGGTTGATTTGAATACTTCTCAATTAAATTCTGGAACGAGATTTGGTTTGCTCTTGGGTGAATATTGACTACGTTGTCAACCATCAGTTGCTTGATCTAGAAAGCAATACAGGTTAGTAGGTCGCGGAGTAAAAGGAATGCTGTGTAGTACAAACCTGAGCACGGGTGACTGTAAACAAATTTTGGGGTAATTTCTCCCATATCGCACCTTGTAAGAGACCAAATGGGAATGGGAAAGATATTATTGGACGATGACGGCGGCTGTACTTCAAAACGAGTTCCATTAGTTGATGGTATGTGAAAACTGGGTCACAAAGTCAAAGAGTTCAATAAAAGGCGAAAAGTGACAGGAATCCCATACCTTCGGGTCCTCCAGCCTCAATGATCTTGCCTGAAGTCTCTTTCTTGATTTCCGGGGTTCCTCTGCAAAGAATTTCAACAGCCTTTGACAAGTCACCGACGTAAACAGGCTGAAAACGAGATTTTCCTCCTCCAAAAACGGGCAAGAAAGGCAAAACACGAGATAAGCGCACGAACCGCTTTCAAGATTAAAAAAAATTAGAATAGTCGTCCTTTCACCAACAAATCAACCCACGTTAAAGAAATCGTCTCCTGGACCAAAAACAATACTCGGACGGATAATTGTCGCATCCGGGCAAATTTCCAGCACCGAGTTCTCACCCATAGCCTTCGTCTTCACATACATGACCTCACTCTGGGTGTTCGCCCCAATTGCGCTGAAGTGAATCACCTTCGCTCCGACCGCCCGGGCGGCCATAGCCACATTTTCCGCCCCTTTCCATTGAATGTCTTCGAAGTCTTTGGGGGTACCATGCATGACGCCAACGAGCGATATAATGGTGCTGGCGTCCTTAAATGCAGGTATCAACGTTGTCGGTTTGGTTACATCAACCGACACGGCGGGTAGAAGTAGCCCTTTTGGAGTGGTGAATTCAAGTAATTCATGGGTTTTCGCTGGATATCTGGACGAGATCTGGACTGGTCGCTGAGACGCAACGAGTGACCTAGCGATATGACTCCCTACAGTGCGTAAATGAGAGTGTTTTTGTTGAGATGTGAAAGATACGTACCTATGAACCCCGCCCCACAGATAACTACCTTTCCAGGGACCATATTTTACCTCCTGCCCACAATACTGTATAGAGATTGATTGTCCTGAGTTTGGTGGCTGGCTTCAAAGTGGAAGGTGTGACGTGACCGATCGTGAAGTGTACGACGTCATCAGATACAGCCTAATTTACTTCGAAGTTTTCTACATCACCGACAATTACTGCATCGCTAGAAGTCCGCTTTTTACTACGCTGCCTTTTCTTTACAGAACTTGAAGGTTCTCCAGCTTCCGTGTCTTCGACAACAGAGCGAGGCGGAACCGGAGTCGGGATCGGTGCACGGATGTCGGGAATAGGGCCTGAAAAATCCTTGCCCGTCATACGTGCCAACATTTGCATATCTGTAAAAGTTGACAACTAATAGTACCAGAGTGATGAGAGATAACTCACCGACAGGAATGCTATTATTTAGGCAGTGATTGATTCTCGCAGGGTTCCTCTTGTCTTCAATTTTGAACTTGTTTTTGCAAGACTTTCTATCACGGCCAGGCAAGATGTAAGCGATCAGCTCGTAGTTTTCACCATACTGGGCAAGAGCCTACGGATCAGTCAGCGGGGAGAGACAAATATTAAAGAGTCAACAAACTTCGTAAAAGAGTTCTGTTTCTTCTGCACTCCATCGTGAGCCACGGTATCGCTTGCCGTATGTCCCGGAATTGACAAATTTCGTATGGTCTGACTCAATGATATGGGTGTAGTTTTCCGTTTCGTCAGCATCAGCGCGATCAACGACAAGCGACTCTTCATCTATAATCGTCTCGCCGTTCGGTCCGATGCGAACTTGCACGTTATAACGGCTTGTTGCCATATTTTGAGAGTAATCAAACCCATGCCCAGTATCATCCACAATCAGTGCATTGCTTGGCGCTCTCTCAACAGTCGGTTCGGAAAGATCGGAAGACTCTGGCAATGCAGGTATGACGTTTGATGTCGGACTGTCCTGATGATCCCTATCCTCGTCTCTTCCATATTTTTTCGCTTCCATCAGAGATCTCATACGCGCTCGTTTTTCTCGACTCTGGGCCTTCCAAGCAGCGTGATTATTTAAAATTTCTACAGCCTTGCTGCTAACGCGACCTTGGCCAGAGTCGCTGCAGAGGGCTGCCATTGTCACGACTGTTGGGTCGATATCCTCTCCCGGGTCTGCATCGGCATCATACGGGGGCAGTGAAGGGGGACGTGAACTCCGAATGGAGACACTGGTGACTGGCCTTCCATCCCCTTCCACCTGATTGGTGTCGATTACCTTCGGCGTGGTCCGTATTCTTTTTGGTCTTTCAATGGAATTTTGGTCTTCACTGTCAGCGAGTAATGGTTTTGTAGTGCCACTCAACTTTCTTCTACCTGTTGAGCGACGGGGTTGGATATTGACCTTGACTTCCTCCGAGGAGGTAGAATTGGGATGAACTTTGCTTGGAATCAACGCTTCGAGGGGGGCATTTGACTCGGTTGATGCAGCATTCAGAATTGGTGAAGATAGTGAAGGAGTAGCAACAAGAGAGGGTGGTACACTTGATCGTATTGCTGGAGGTAAAGATAGTCCTCGCGGGGTGTCAACAAGATGTCGGCTGTCGGCTGAGAGGCCCGAGTTCCTTGAGATGCTGTTGGTGTCTAAATCAGAGATATGAATGGCAGGTGGCGGCATGGATGACGCATGGTGAGCAGAAGTCTGAGGGTCCAACTGGGGTTGAGAACTTGAATTGAGGGAAGGTGTAGGGCGTGATCGAGACTTGGCAAGGGGTCTGAAGACAGGCCCACCCTTTTCTAGGAGAAGTTAGCCGAAGGAGAATGAAGGGATAGACGGCAACTCACGGACACGACTCGACATATTGGTCAACTAAGTATTGGTTCACTGGCAATCCAAGGCCAATGTCAAGCCCGCTACAGATGCTTTTGATCAACACTCACAAATAGCGCACTCTCTGACCCTCCTCGATTTGGAAATGAGCTCCCAACGCAAGCTCGATGTTTCCCTGCCAGTTGGAGAGAAACCTCGCTGGGAACTCGATCACACCGAGGCTGACAAAGAGCTGAACAGCATTTCAGACAGGTACGCGTATAAATTTCCATCATTTTTTCGCTAAACAGTATCACAAAGTTGCGTTCTTGCTCAGTCACTCAGACAATGTACGACTCAAGTTCTGTTTCTTGACCAGAAATATAATTTTCATCCAGCTAGGGAACAATGGCTGTTTCGAACTTTTCCAAAGTTTTCGGGTAAGACTCGTGTAAACAAGGCGCCTGCCCCACCACACACCATTCAGGCGCGGGGCAAGTGTGATCTCGAAATTGGACCTCACATATTTCCGGATACCATATTTTACGAAGTTCATTATCTTCCAATGCAGCCGGTCATTTCGCCTTATCTGTATCAGGGTAACCCACCGTCCTGGCAAGCAACGACGCCGTACAGTGCATCACAGGTTTCCTACAGTCAAGCTTCCACAAGTCTCAACCGCCCAGCGGTTCAGGCTGCAGGGGCTGCTGCCACCGTTGAAAACTCGACATCTCCATTAATATCGTCCCTTACAACGGTGACGGCCATTACTCCTGCCTTAATCAACCAGGTCAATTCTGCTGCTTCATCCAATCCCATACTATCAAATTTACTTCAGTTGGCTGCGGCAGGACGCGCTAGCCCCGACCAATTAAAAACACTTGGACTTCTTATTCAGTCATTGGCTGCGGCGGTTGATACGCCGTTTCCGTCCACGTCTTACCTCCCCGCGCAACAAGTCAATCCAGGTGTTTCCGCGTCAACCAGTTTTCCCGGATCATATCATTCCACGACCTCGCCATCTCCTCTCAAAGAATTTGATGTTGTCGTTGAGTTTCGTGAGACACCATCCGAAAAGTGGGTTTTACCTCGCGTGCCAGCCACTTGCGACAAAGCGCAAGATAACGACGACGTGGTTATCAACATCCGCGTGCCTTTTGACAAACCACAAGAGTTCCATGCCTCGGAGAGTTCGCACCAGCCAGATGCTGTTCAAATTCCCATTCCCCAAATTGCTAGTCTACGTTTGAAGAAGGCTCCAGCGACCATTTGGAACACAATCTCGAGATGGATTGGTGATGAAGAGAAG
Organism: Laccaria amethystina LaAM-08-1; assembly: GCA_000827195.1. Lineage (NCBI taxonomy): Eukaryota > Fungi > Basidiomycota > Agaricomycetes > Agaricales > Hydnangiaceae > Laccaria > Laccaria amethystina. The sequence continues at coordinate 372,542 of KN838547.1, read as the reverse complement.
ACCAAAGCGAATCGCAAGATACTGGATGAGCTGGTACTTTGTGAATGCAACTTCATTTAGGCCGTCTCTCATTTTGATGACAGCAGTCGACGAATCGCGCCTTCCTCGGTTATCAGCTACCTCTTGGGGCCTTGCTCACTCAACTGCAGACGGTAGCATCCTTGTGGCCAGCCATGACTAAATTCTGACCAAGTGAACTTAGATCTCCCTCCAACAATTCACCATGAAACCACTGAAGCATGGTCCGTCAACGATACCTACCCGTGCTCCCCGCCAGAAGCGCACATATGCACAGCGCAAGACAGGCGTGGATGGGAAGCTGCAACGCAAGGCCTCGACCTCTAACACCTCTGAGATTCGCAAACGGCCGCGCCTTTCTCACTCAGGCTCATACAATAGTCAAATACGATGTATTTCGTGCAGCCAAACCGATGTTCCTCTCATTTTGGGTGGACGTAAGCACTCCTCAATTTCATTATTCCTTCCCAACTGGACTTACATCTTTTCAGGTTTTTGTCGGCCTTGCGTTGACGGTGGGAAGGCGATTGGAGTAACCGTAATTTCTTCGGGTGGGCCAGGCACTTCACCTTTACCAGCCTCCTCAAGCATTGCAGTTCCCTCAGAAGAACCAGTTTCTAGCTTAGCTTAACTATACGTTAGGAAAAAGCGCAAGCCAGGTTTGACGGCACGGAAATGCGCAAGTGTACCCTATTCGGTGTCTACTACAGCTGGGTATAAATCTTGCGGTAATACACACACCAAAATTACAAATACTTTATTAAGTGGAAATGTTAACTGACCAGCCTGTCCACCACACAATGACGCCTAATTGCATGAAGACAATCGTAAATTCAATGATGACGGCAAACCACTGGATGAGAATCCCAGTCCAAAAAAAGGGCAACACCGTCCATCGAACGCTATCATAAGGTATCCAGCGAAGGCGAAAGTGCAAGGAAGACGAAATGGCTCCACGGACTTGGAGGATGTTGACAGCAATGGACAACATAAAAAAAACTGCTAGACCAAGCCAGTGGCGAACAGATCTATTGGGAAATTCCTTAATTTGATATCGTCTGGCTTGACCTGTGAATTCATTGCGATAAAGGGGTATAATGAGAAAGTCGCGAACATCTTCCCCTATCGTTTTGCCGTAGGTTCTCCAAAATGGAGTGACAGTGTCCAGCAAGAAGGTCAGAGCATCCATACCAAAGTCCCAAAACTGTTGGTATTGATCTTTGTAGCTTTCTTCCAAAGCAACGATGTCGGATAGCTGCCATGACGCCATTAGCTACCGAGAGGATGTCAGAATATGTGCTTACCTCAGGATACAATACCGAGGTATGAGAAACAGTATCGTAATAATTGACTTTGACTTCTGCGTGAACCTCTTGCACAGATTCAAGTAAATTAGTGACATGTCGCGCTGTTGAGGCAATCGACTTCTTATGGGATTCAAGAACTTCGAGAGTTTGCGTGAGATGCAAGATTGAATCGCCTAGCGCACACTGCGAAGGCACAGGACGTCCTCTTGAATGCGATATGAATGCCTGGAAAACTTCGCGCTGGCGCTGCAAACGCTGTTGAATGTCCTCCACAGCTCTCCACCCGCGAAGGCGACGCGTTGTCCCAGTTACTGCAGCAGGATCGTGACCAAAGGAGTCCAGAAGTTCCTTGGGAAGGTTCTTGTAAGATAGGGAGGCTCTTGTGGCGCCGGATTGGATTGATTCGTATTCCTTAACCGACGCCGAAACACGATTTAATAATTGCCTAATTCTGTGGTTGTGGGCAGTGGCCTCTTCAAGCAGCCTAGTTAAGACGTAAGACGGGATATCGAGGTCAATAGAGAGGACAAGAATGCTACTTACGCAGCTTTTACCTCGTACTCACGCTGAGCCAAGTCTTCGTTTTCTTCTTTTCGGTTTCTACGCCCAAACGGATGTTGATCAGGAAATGGCAACGAGACGCGCGCTCGACGCGATCCCATTCCTTGCTGTAATGAAGTTAAGGAGTGGTAACCCCGTGATTTCTGAAAACTCGGCTGGTGCTGATCGTCATACGAAGTCCCGCTGGACGTCGATACAGCAATCTGTAGCGGAACCGAGCCTTGAGCAGATGGGTTTTGCGTAGTCACAAATTTGATCTCTGGAGCGACTGGCAAATGTTCAGCATCAACTTGTTTTGGCTTCTTCGAACTGCCGTGATTCGAGGACTCCGTGATAGATTCGTCCCTCGAAGCACCGCCATCTTCAGCATCCTTTAACTTGAAGCGGGTTTGAGCTCTTGACGGTCGCTGGATTTCACCGTCAGATTTCGACTCAGGGACGCTCTTGACGGCAGAGACATCAGGCGCGTCCTGGGACAAATTATTAAGACGCTCAAAAGACACTCGTGGGTCAGACTCCGAAGGAGTCGATTTCCGAGGTGAAGCGGAGGCAGTCACACGGGGAAATTCAGTCGGTTCCAGTAAGGCATTATCTTCTGGGACAGTTGTCATCATGTTTCGTTGTTTCTTGGAATGATAATATTCCTCCATTATCAACGCTGATAAATGCCATGGGGAACGAATCGACGTGGTTCCTTGCTTTTCTAGGTGTTTCAACCAGGCGAAAGGCTCCGCAAGACAAAGTGTGTCCATCATAAGCTCGTCTTGAGACCCATACCACCGCGCGATTTTTGCCAAACTGAATGGCGACGATCGCTCCGACAGTCCATCATAGAGAAGTTTGTAGCGTCTTCCAAGCTGATCTTTCGTTATGGCGGCTTTTCGAGATGTCTGTGGAGCAGCTATGGTTTGTATTCTCTTGAGTTTCCCTGTATAACATAAATGAAAAAAAGGTTACACGACGAAGACTGGCGTTTACCTTCATGCATTTGTTGTTCCTGCTCAGCCACCACACCCAAGGGATCCATCTTGTCCCTCTCCTTGCGTTTTCCTCTTGTCAATGACCAGCGCCTCTCAGAGCTGTCATCCTCGAGGGAGGAAACCGACCAGTCAAGGGTCATCCCGTTGTCAGATGATGTTGGGATTGGGTGGTGGTGGGTCTGTTCATTCAAAAGGCCGGTTGAAGGACTGAAATCAAGGTCACTACTTGCGTTTGCCTTCCACAGCGGAGCAGGAGAGGAAGGAGGAGAGAGCAGATGTAAAATTCGACTTGGTGACGATTGAGTTAGGCGGGAAGCGGGGGAATTGCCATTCAAAGCAGGCGAACTAGAATCGAGCGGAGAAATCCTGCTTTCCGTTTTCAGACGGGCCTCGCGGCGAGCCTTGAGTTTTAATGCGCGTTGTACATCCTGAAGGATTCTAGGATCTAAATGTGGAGACTTGAGTGCTTATTTAGACAGCCAAGACAATAAGCCTTGCCCTCATGCGCTGAAGGACAACGCGTAAGACGAAGATACTGCTGATAGCTCGTGGAGACTCACAAAGGTCATACTCATTGGAAAAGGCACCCATTCCTCCATGTCCATGATCTAATCCAACTTGCTGGCTCGGTAGCTTCGAGTCGCGAATTGGGTCAGTCACCCCAGTGTTTAAGTTTCTTCGTTGCCGAGGAGGAGAATCAAGGGAGGGAGAAGACACGTCCGCTGGCCGTGTTCGGCGTCGGGTATCCAGTGGGGTATTAACCTTCTGAGGATTCAAAGGAGACCCCCTGCGAATGGGTGGGATAGCAGAGATACCATACGACTTGGAACTGACTTCTGGCGAGCGTCGGCCATGCCGTGGGGACGTAGAATCATCTGCGGGGAAACGGATACGGTTGGGTTTGCTTGTGATTACGCTGTCCTGGGGCACCATGAAAACATCGTCCTCGGTATTGATAAAAGTGGAGTTCTCCATCAACCTGGAACGTCGAGGGCACGCCCCGCTGCTTGCAACAGAATTCAAGGAACAATTTGTGTGCTGTTGACTGCGTATAAATTTATTCAAATAATTACGTTGTATTTAACTCAAGTTCTGATTACGTTGCTACTCAAAAAGTCTTGCCCTTCCACCGTAAGCCCTTCGATCGTATCTTGACAAAGGGATTCAGACGGCCAAACAGGGTTGCAAGGGACATGGTGGGGGATGTGGGCACATCCATTGAATCGAGTAAATTCAGATTAACATCGGATATAGCATCGGAAGTGTTGGCACCGTCTGACGTCGTTAGGACTTCTAATAAATTTACATGATGAACAAGAACGACCTACAGAGAAGCCCGCTCCCGAGGTTATCGCTAGGAGGAATATATCCAGGTTGATTTCTACGTGCTTTCGCCCTCTGCTGAACCCTCAGGGCATGTTCAACAGCATCTCTTATTCTTGGATCTAACAACTAAAGATGAGTTAAAGAACAAAAATGTGCTGAGGTATACACACCGACTTGTCCCCAACGATATTGGCCATCAGGCAGAAATTCTATGTCTTTGGGATAAGCAAGTTCGAATTCACTCTCTCCAAGAAATGCATGAGAGTGCGACACAGGTTGTCGGCGGCGCTTTCGTCTTCTACTGGTCACCTGGTGTTGACTCTTGGTGTTAACAGGATATGACGGCCCACTGATTGGACGGCGCATTGTAGTGACTTCGAAACAAGTTGATTAGTGCGCACTTCAACTTCAAGTTATACCTCCTCCTAGCCACAATCGGGCACGTGAATCACTGTGGCAAACAACAATGGAAATATAGAGACAATGGGCGGGCCACGACTTGATTAAAAAGTTGAATTCCAATGATCAGTTTGAAGGACTGTTAAGAATGATCAAATGTCTTCATCAGTGACGGACAGCAGCTTACCCTCTTAAAATTTTTACTGAAAAACAGGTCCTTCGTAAATCCAGGCACCAAGAACACTGAAAAGCTAAAAACGGGCGGGATTTCAGGAATTAAACGCATCTTCCCAAGCACATCATCGGCCCCAGAGAGACTCCATACTTGATAGCATAAGAGGAGTCCCAAAAGCAGAGGCTATCGATGGCTTGTCTGTGGGTCCTTCCTACATACAATGCCTATTTTATATTACCTAAAACGAGGTAGCCGTCGACCAGGGGAACGTTTTTTGTTCATGAGAACGCGGGCGAACATGAACGCGGTGAGGCCAGACAACGCATACCTAGAACCTATCACACATTGAAAGTGGACGTGCTGACAATGCCCGCTCACCAGGTGATAACATATGATAGATGAGCATTTCTTAAATCAACTGTGGCTGGGCGGCCAATGGGGATACCTTTCTTCAACCTAGTCTCAGCTTCTCCGGCATGTCCTTCTGCAACTGAAATTAGTTCTGCAAACATCAAATGCCTCGGTGCCCACCAAAAATTTGTTCTACAAAGACGGGCTGAACATCACTCTGCTCTCCTCCAACATAGTCTGCCATTGCATCGACATCAGTCCAATACCACTTCCCATCTTCGGGTTTATTATCAGGCGTGAAGAAATTGCGGAGCTGTGACGTTCGAAGCATCCCCAACACCTCCACTTCGCCCAACTCCTGCTGAAGCGCCAGTGATGAGGCATTCTCTCTTGAAACAAAGCCACGATCGACAAGGATAGTAGAGCCATTTTGACGGATTAGAGGGGTGACAATGTGAACTCCATGGACACCTTCTCGAACACGAGGAGTCAGAATTATTGTATGAGAGTGGTCCCATGTGCCTCTGAGAACAACCTTTCGAAAAACAAACTCTGGTATCACGGAGAGACTGAATGAGGTGAACCAAATGATCTTGCGAGAATTTGATATTATCGTACTTTATTTTCTTGGGCAATGAGATGGGCTGCAGCTGCAATTTCTCCTCCAACTCGTCTATGAGATTGACTTTCCACTTGAGTCGCTTCAGTTGCCAAGTCCCCAGCGCAAAGGTAAATAACGGTATAATTCCGATTAAAACCATAGTGGGTTTGAGCCAAGATTCCTGTTTCGGCTTGTATATCGAGGGAACATCGGACACCTTGCGAGAGAGACGAAAGAAATTTCTCTTGGATCGTCCTGGAAAAATAGGCTTTACTGCTTGTCGTAGCAGTCGAGCGGTGGATAAGAGCATGAGGAGGGAAGAATAGAAACCCTTGGAATCACACGGTGTAAATGAGCTTTTAACCTGGCACAGCCGTGATACAAATCCTCGACACAGCTGCACAACATCCACTCTTCACGACTCTCGTATAATGTACGTTTACCAGACTGTCTGCAGGCCTATATATTGATTTAATCCTCAAGGTTCAGTGGGGGCAGCAGGAGGAACAATTTCGACGTCGATGAGGAGGTTCATTATCCGACTCGACCTGTAGACAAGGAGAAGGCAGAACATGAACTTGTAATAAATATCAAGAAGGCTACGAGCCCCGAAGAAACAGCGCCGAAGCAAAAGCATGTTCGCAGTGCGTCACTAACTTCAGTTTCTTGTCGTATAATTGAACACATTTAGAGTGCATCGTATTTACATGGGATTATCATTCATCCATCTCCTTCTGGAGTGGCCTTCGGGTTCAGCCCATTCTATCCGATGAAGTGCAGACGTTCAAAGCCCTCATCACTGTTCACAAAGTGTTGCAAGAGGGGCACCCAGTAGTAAGATCAATCAGTTAAATTTCGCAATCCCTTCTGATATAATCCTAGACTCTCAAAGAAGCTCACGGACAGACAGCGTGGCTTGAGACCTGTGCTCGAACAGTTGGTACAGATGGACAGCGAGGTGAGCAATTCAATCCTTCCGTTTGACTTCCACCAATGAGGGACAAGGATATGGGCCCCTGATCAAGACCTATGTCCAGTTTATCCTGGCGAAGCTCAGATTCCACCGTATTCGACCTGAATTCAATGGCTTGTTTGAATATGAGGAATATGTTACCCTGAAGGGAATCGATGATCCGAATGAAGGGTAGGCTCTAACCGTGTTTCGAACTTCCCGTGCTCATTGAGATGAAGATACGAGACTATTTCGGACTTGATGGGATTACAAGATCAAATTGAATCGTTTCAAAAAATGGTCTTTTCACATTTCCGACATTCGACGAACAACGAATGTCGAATCTCCTCTCTGGTTCCTCTTGTCAAGGAAAGCTGGGGGATCTACAGATTTATAACAAGTATGATGAGGGCCATGTATCGTCGTGAGTTTCCATATTACTAGTCGCATGCCGCACACTCCTAATGTTTGCAGGGACGAATGACGTCGATGCGCTTGAGCCTTTGCGGGAGCGATATTCCTCTCAGCATTATAACCTTCGCAAATTCTACTACGAGTGCTCTAATCTCAAGTATTTGACTGGTCTTATCAACGTTCCAAAATTAGGACATGTGAGTACAATAGTTCCATTTATGAGTTGAAATTTTTTTACACTGTCTGAGTCAATTAGGAACCGCCAAATTTGTTGGATTCTGGGGACGCCCCGGACTTGCCTGCTCGCCCGAAGACGGCAGGGACACCACCGCCGTCTGCACCGTCACCAAGTGCCGCAGAAATTGACGAGCAAGCTCGCATGCTAAAGCAGTATGAAGATCAGCAAACTGCTTTGAAAGCTCAGCGAGAAGCGGAGGAACGGCGCCGACTTGAACAAGAACAACAGCAACAGAAAGAATTTGAGCAGAGACAGCTAGCGCAAGCTGAGGCACAAAGGCTTGCGCAGGAACAATTACTACAGCAGCAGCAGCAACATATGTACAACACTCAAGCTACGCAGCATGCAAGCGAGCTTGAACGGGACCTACTTGCCATGCGGGGCCAATATGAACGCGACCAAATCTTCCTGGAGCAGTACGACCGCGTGCGTGTGTTTCGACGCTCTGTCTTTTGAACTTAGTTAACTCCTAGGTGGTACAGCGTGTCAAGGCCTTGGAGGCTGAGCTAGCTGGTATTCAACTGAGCGCCAATTCTCAAATGCTCTCCAAGGACGAGTTGATCAAACAACTTCAAGATCAAGTGACTCTCTGGCGTAACAAATACGAAGCCCTTGCAAAACTTTACAGCCAACTTCGCACCGAGCATCTTGACATGCTCTCTAAGTTCAAGCAGATGCAACTGAAGGCGAACTCTGCACAAGAAGCTGTCGACCGCATGGAAAGAATGGAAAGGGATCTAAAAGCAAAGAATTTAGAATTGGCTGATATGTTGCGTGAGCGGGATCGAGCTCGGTTCGATATCGACCGGCAGAAATCCTCTCACAAGGAAGAGATCGATCGCCTTAAACGAGAGCTGGCATTCTCCAACGAACGCGCTGAGGATTCCTCCCGTTCTAAAAATACGGAGGTCTCCTCAGTTATGGCCAAGTACAATAGGCAACTGTCAGAATTGGAGGACTCGCTTCGAGTATGGACTGTCCTCCATTTTGTTCTTCGAGTCTGATTACTTTTGGCAGGCAAAGCAATTCCAAATCGATGACTTGCTTTCTAAACTGAACAATGCGGCGGGTGATATGGAACGCCTGCGGGAGGAGAAAGACCAAGAGATTTTGATTTTGCAAGAAGGGATGGATAGCACAATCCAACAACTTTCTGAAGCAGAACAAGTGAGTTCAGTTTTGCATCCGATTCGCCTTCTGAATCGTGTTACCTAGAATCGCGGAATTGTGGATGAAACAACAAATGCACAAATTGATACACTGATATTGGATAATCGGAAGAAACTCAACCAAATTATCGGTAAGTGCTCTCCGATGTCTCACATATCATTCTCACACTGCTCGAAAGACTCGATTCTGCAAGCGTGCATTCAGAAGGTGGACGATGCTATCTACGAGCTGGAATCGCCTACCCAAGCAGGAAATCTTAACTCGACACCTGAATATACGTTGTCCATGATCGAGAAAGCTGTCAATAACGCCACTGAATTTGCGACGATATACAACCTTTATCTCGGAGGCGGAGTCGGCGGTGATCACGTCGAAGTTATTAAATCGGCCAACGAATTTGCGCAATCCCTTTCTGAGGTTTTGATAAATACTAAAGGCATCACGCGTTTGGCGAGCGACGATGATGCCTCAGACAAAATCATCAACGTCGCGAAATCCGCTGGAGACTTTGGCCTACGGTTCTTTGAAAATCTCCAGTCCTATAAACTTGATCTTTTACAACCAACTCAACGCAAAGAGGTTGCGATGAGAAATAATAGCCAATCGCGCGTAGCACTTACCAAGCTCTCTGAGGTGGTTGACGGGCTCATACCCAAGGGAGCAAAGGCCGGGGCGCTTGCCCGCGCGAACGGAGACATTGGAGATATCGTCGAGCAAGAAATGTCGAGTGCTGCTCGGGCGATTGAAATGGCCACCGAGAGACTTCAGCAACTCATGTCACGCCCAAAGGACTCGTCGCGTTTCAGTACCGTCGATCTACAAGTACATGACTCCATTCTTGCTGCAGCGATGGCCATCACCAACGCTATTTCTCGCCTCATAAAAGCAGCAACGGATTCCCAACAAGAAATCGTGTCTCAAGGCAAAGGCTCGAGCACAATACAGCAATTCTACAAGCGCAACAATAGATGGACAGAGGGTCTTATTTCAGCTGCGAAAGCAGTTGCCTTTGCAACCAATCTCCTCATTGAAAGCGCAGATGGCGTTCTGTCAGGTACCCATTCTCTGGAGCAGCTCATTGTCGCTTCGAATGAAGTTGCGGCCGCCACTGCACAACTCGTTGCGGCTTCTCGCGTCAAGGCCAACTTAATGTCGAAGACTCAAGAGCGTCTGGAAGCAGCCGCCAAAGCGGTCACAGAAGCCTGCAAAGCTTTGGTCAGGCAGGTCAAGGCTGTATCTGCCAGACAAAGCCAAGAGGAGGACATCGACTATAAGAACATGGCAGTTCTAGAGTTCAAGCGAAGAGAGATGGAGCAGCAAGTTGAAATTTTGAAATTGGAAAAGGACCTGGGTGCTGCACGTCATCGTCTGGGCGCGATGAGGCGCGCTGGCTACCATACAAACGAAACGGACTAACCTAGGCTTCCTTGTAATTTCCGTTAATGTCAGTCGATTTCTTTGGATCCGATTTTCTAAATGGTATGCTAGTTCAACGATGTGCGGGAGGTGAGCCAGGAAGAAAAGTGAAAAGAACGTAAATAGAAGGATAAAGAAAGTAGGAACGGTTATGGGATAAACTATTACACAACACAGCAGCTACCTCTGCCAACAGATATACAAACTATTATCAGGAAAGAATAAAGACTGCGCTAACGAACGACATGATATAAATGAGGGTCATTCGCCGCTGCGAACAGTATCAAACGATTCTCTCGCCAAATCGAGGAAGCTACCACTGACCAAAGTGTCAGTGATCTCGACGTCGGTTTCTTTGTCCGTGTCATCATCAATTTCGAGAAACGATGGCTTCCTCATGATAGAGCGGCGATGTATCATCTTTTCCACTGACGTATTACTACGCATCAGGCCTTTCCGTGCCGGTGGAGGGAGAGGGGGAGAGTTAACCGACAAACCTGGCTGGGACACCAAGGCTCCTCTTTGTCGTGGTCGAGGAGGTGGTGGAAGACTGGCCATGGAAGGAGGAGGAGACGATGAAGGTCGGTAAATAGGCTCATCGTCTTCATCAGATGAGACCAAAAGGGGGGAAACGACTGGGTGGGTAGTCGAGGGGCGATAATCGTGTTTGGGAGGTGCCGATGACTTTGCAGTGATTGACTTGTTTCGAGTTGGATTATTGCTTTGCCTTGCCTTTAGTCTCATTGGGGGTGGAGGCGAAAGACCAGAGGGAGTATCGTTGTGGTCTGCGTCAGATGTAGCCGAAAGAAGAGAAAAGACACGCTGCCGCGTATATAAACTAGGTGTATTTTCGACGCTTGCTTCGACTTCAGCTATCTCAGCCGGAGACATTATGTGTTGAGGGGTGTACTCCGCACGGATAACACTAGGGGCGGCATCAGAGGCGCCTTCCTCCCAAAACGATGACTGCGATGAAGCTCGAGCTGACATCCAAGGCTTGAAGAAGGAGGTGCCAGTGGAAGTCTCTTGATCAGACCGTACGCTAAAAACTGATTGTGTGTCGTCCTCGGAAGGGGAGCATTGGGAAGTAGAGGGTCTACGATTACTGGAAAATAGGCGTTTCCTTCCGCCAGAAGAAATACTCGCGTTTCCTCTTCCTTGCTCCAAAGTCACGGAACTTGTGTCAATTGTTGGTGATGACATTGACGAATTGTATGAACTCGCATGACGAAGCGGTAAAGGTATGGGTGGCATAGGTAAACGGGGATGGTGAAAAGATCGTCGTTTCCGAGGAACCTTCTCATTAGTCGTTTCAAAGACAGGATGCGACTCTGTTGAAGGGGAAGGTTGTGCACGCCGGCGGAGGGACTGATGAGAAATTACTTCCCTTAAGGTGCGGGTCGAAGTATTAGGTGATTGCGTAACCCAAGAGATGGAATGTAGAGATGCACTATCGGGATCGACCTCCTTTGAATTTTGAAAAGGAAGGTCACGATCTGATGTCCTTGTTGACTTTGAACGAGGGCGATGCTGGGTCAAAGTCTCTCTCGTCGACGATAGGGATGAAGCGAAGGAAAGAGTCGAAGACGAAGCAGATTCAGCACAACGTAGGAGGACTCCATGGAAATCTGATCGCGACTCTTCATCGACTACTACCGCTGGGGTAGCAGGCAGTTCGTGCGTCGGTGGCGCACTGGGAGGAAGGGAAATGTGCGAGGTGGATGATTGTCGTATCACCACGCGAGGTGAAGTGGAAAGTGGCGCAGGTTGGGAGGAAGAGGATCTCTTTTGAGAAGATGAGGGCCTAGAGGTGGAGGAAGGACGAGAGGTAGAAGCTGTCCTTGATGCAGATGATGGTCGCGGAGCAGACGCAGGCCGCTGCTGAGATGCAGATGAAGGCCTCCGCGATGACGCCGACCCAGACCTTGAAGGCCTTGGCTGAGAAGGGTTTGTCACCATGAAAAATCCAGCTCTTTGTCCGCTGCCGTCATCGGTATTACCTCTTGCTCGCATCACAGAACGTGGGGATGAGGCAAGCTGTTTCTTGTCCATGGGAGAAGTCGACCGGAGAAGCCCAATCTTCGCATCGTCATGACCTTCTGGAGCCACAAATAAAGCCTTCCGATGCAAACTGACGCATGAAGTCCTGTGGGCAACATCAGATGAGGTGAAAGCTGATACGAAGGCCACAAACGCACTTGGTGCTTAACTTTTTTTGTAAGTCACCGTCTACCGCTAAGAGAGACAGGGATGTTGGTGAACCGTCATTGGATAAATATTGAGAATTCGAAGAGGATGAAGCATACGACACCCTGTCTTGCTTTTGCATTTGCGTGGCACTCCGATGTTTTTGGACGAATTCCGAAACGGAGGGATTGGAGTAAACAGAGAGGTGGTTTGGATCCGATGCAGTGTGCACGCTCCCAAGAGACACCATGGTGCGTCCTGCGAATGGGTCTAGGTCGGAAAGGGTTAGGAGAGACTGGCGACCATCCCGTTGAATATCAGTTGGCGTTCTGGGGGCGATGGAGTCATCCCTTGAACGAGTAGATGAAACAGACTTGGAAGGAAGCCGGTTCAAAAACTTGGTGGGTGAGTCAGGAGTATCGACTGTGAGGGAAGGCGGAAGGGTGGGTGGGCCTTGTAAATGAGGGTGTTGGATTGCGAGAGAAGGAGGGTGTTTTTTTGATTTGAAGCCTATGACTGAAGCAAAAGAGAACCCGGAGGACGATTTAGATGGTTTGTCGGATGGATACGTCTGGCGAAGGTCTTTCTCCGTGGGTTTGGATAAAGACCACCATGTCCGTGAGGGAGTGTCCTGACGAGATGAGAGGGCCGAAGACATGAATGGCAAAGATATGGTCACGGCTAGGAGAAACCAGGAAGAGGTCCCATCCAGAGGCAGCAGTTTGAAGGTGCTGGAGAACGTCGATGCCGGCGAGGAACGTCGATGATTGCGGTGAGATACGTCGATGGCACTAGAGGAACATGGCGTGCAGGTAGAGGTCCAAGAATCCTCCGATAAAACGAGGGCAAGTGACAGCCAGTGATGACAGTCTGATGTAGGAAATAATCCGGCAGATGCAGGTTTGCCAGAAATTGCGTGGAAACAAGCAAATACGTGAATCACGGATTCCTCCACAACAAACTGAATTCTTTCCGATTGAACATTCTGATATTTCTTCGAATCTTATAAGCAAATCCTACGAGTAGCCGCCCCTTGGCCCAACTAAAGCACGGATTGACAAAAATGAACAAATGGCATAGACCACGGAGTGGCAACACCATCCATCGCACCCTGTCTCCACTTCTCCATTCGGAGTCAAACCCAATCTTCATTACATACCAATCTTCGATCAGAACCTGGACGGCTGTCGGGCGAACATTGCCAGAAAACATTTAGGAATTTCATCATAAAATCGGTATGTAGATGCAATACAAAATGTTCAACCCAGCTCAGCCCAAACATCCTCGACATCCCGATCACGAACTGCCTGTGCAGCTCGAGGCATCTCAGTCAACGGCTCACGCCGTTGGCCATCCTCTGGTCGAGGGTCTTGTTCAGCGTCAAATAAAACAGGGTTCCGTACCAAGGGCCGGTTGAGTTCGTCGTCGTCGCTATCCATGTCTAAATCCAAACCAAAACCGGCCCGACGTGCGGTATTGATGTCAATAGGTTTTGGCCTGGAAAATATAGATTGTCCGGATCTGAAGAATGTTGAAAAGGTTGATTGTTGTAAAATGCGATAGAGTACAAACTGTCTCATTACCGCCGCCAATCGACCGAATTGAAGAACGTTCCGAGCGATAAGCAACAAAGTGTCAAATATTTCTTCTTCCTTGCTTCCCGCGCCGCATTTCGCAAAAGCCAGGACAAGGAGTGTTATTGCGCAAAAAGCCGTGAGGATGAGATCCACGACGTTAAACGGCGACTTCCAGAATTGCTGGCAAAGAAATATCAACTTGCTAAAACGACGATAAAACGGTTGACTTACGCGACCTAGTGCTACAAAACGAATTCCAACTTCCAGAATCATTGAGGTGTTGATAATGACTTCCAATATGTAGAATGGCAAACCAGGGCACCCGTCGGTCAAGCTTAAAATGATAGTCGTTACCGACAAGGCTGCCATTCCAAGATAGAGAAATATGTAAGTCCGCGAATGTACAAAGCGATTCGCGAGCCCCCGCGTAATTTCCCCGCGAGTGAGAGCATAGATTGAACGAGTAGGACTGCCACATTGCGTCACGGATGTGTTACAATTACCAACGAATGGAAGTACTTACACTGTCTGTGTAATCCCTGCTCCACCCTCTACATCTGGATTTAGCGGTTGTCGCTCCTCGTGAGGATCATAATCGCCAGAAGGGACTGACATGAATGTGCGGATTTGCGAACGCAATGGGTTGGCGCAACACAATAAGCACAAACAGCGCATCACTCAGTCCTTGCTCTCAACCATCACCTATACATCCTTTATAAACATTTAATCTGCAACTCTCGCAATCATGGGTGGTGGAGATTTGAATATGAAAAAGTCCTGGCACCCTCTCTTACTGAAGAATCAGGAGAGGGTGTGGCTCGAGGAGAAAAAAGCTGTGAGTCATCTCCCATCTTCACCGACATCATTCACTCATACATACGCTACCAGCTTGAGGAGAAGAAGAAACTCGATCAACTTCGTAAAGAAAAGGAAGAAGAGCGTCAACTTCAGGAGCTTCAACGTTTGCAAGAGGAGCAGACAGGCAAGAAACGAACGGAGAAGCTAGAATGGATGTATGCAACGCCTGCGACGGGAAGTAGTCAGAATCCGAATGATTTGGAGGATTATCTACTCGGAAAAAAGAGAGTGGACAAGATTTTGACAGCCGACGAGAACGCAAAGGTGAGTTCATTATCTCTCCGCCTTTCGCCTCTAACGAAGAGTTCCTCAGCTCGGCGCTGCACACAAAAATTTCATTGCAGTTCAGAACGCGAACAATCAAAGGGACATAGCTGCCAAAATCCGTGAAGATCCGTTGTTCGCAATCAAGCAGCAGGAACAGGCGGCATATCAAGCTCTCATGACAAACCCTTTACGGCTGCGGGAATTACAGGAACGCAACGGTATAAAACCTAAGAAAGACAAGAAGGAGAGGAAACGAGAAAAAGAGGAGCGCAAAAGGCTGAAGCATGAAAAGAAACATCAGAAGGATCGTTATTCTCGCTCGTTGAGCCCTCGCTCCAGACATTCGACATCATCGGAGCGCTACTATCGTTCAAAACGTTCTGCTAGTCCGGAACCGTACTACTCTCGTTCTCCCGTGCCAACCCGTCAGTCGACTGACGTTCGCAACGGCCGTTACAATTATACAGAGACCCGACGCCGATACAGCAGGAGTAGGAGTCCTTTGCGCAGGGATCAAAATCGCGAGCATATCTACTCCATTCCGACACGCGCCGATCGAGTAGATGACCGGAGTCTGAGTCCTTCTAGGCGACGTCTCGAACTTGGCAAACGTTCCCGAAGTCGGAGCCCACCATCAAGTGGCGAGCACAGTTTGGGCCCAAAGCGTACACGTGTTCATCGCTCTCCAGCTCCGCCTCCTCGGTTATCCGGACCTGTTGAACGCGACTCCATAAACGGTGCCTATGATCGTGCTGCACGATTGGCAGCTATGACTTCCAACGCGTCAAGCATGGTGACGGAGCGGCAGGAACGACTCAAAGAGCTTCTTGAAAGAGAGAAGGCTGAATTGGAAGCTGACGAAGAAGCCCGAGCGAAATCAAAGGGCATGAGCGGGTTCCTAAGCCACGAGCAAAAGAAAGTTTTCGGTGGTATTGGTGGTTTAGAAGATCGTATCAGGCGAGGAAGAGGGGGCATGGTAGTTGACGCCGACTAACTCAGGTACCCGTCATTTTTTTCTTCTTTTTTGTATATTATATATCCCAATAACATCACTGTTGCGGCATTTCCTTACTGTAACAGATGGGCACGTGCCCTTAATATGCTATAAAAGCTCTCTCTCTTCCTTTTAATACCCAACCACCCTCCTTCGATTTCATTTACGTATCTCTCCGCTTCCCCTCTAATATGCCTCCTCGTCGCGCTCCTTCTTTCACATCAGTTGCTCCTTCTCGTGCTCAAAGTCCAGCTGGTGATGATGAAGAGGTGAGCTCTTATTTATTTCACGTAACTTCCCCAAGATAACGATGAATTTCGCAGTCACCCTGCTTTGACACTGTGGATGAGCTGCAGCAGCACGTAAGAAAACAACCTGGAGGTCCTACCGATAGTGTCACCGTTGCTTACTGCTTTCCGAAGGGCATAAATGTTCAGGACATCTTAAAGCTAAAAGTATGCGTTCCACCAACATTCTCGACTACCCTGCTCATCGGTGACTAGTCGGCGGCCATTAACACAGTCTTCGGCGTAAGTATGACCACAAGAAGACAGATGCTGAAAATCAAGGTATCATGAATGGTGTATATGCGCGCCATATTTAGCACTTGACGTTCCAATCAGGGAATGTCTGAAGCTAAGGTTGAGAAGATCAAGGTACTTGATTTTGGACTCATCAGTCAAGGTCAAAGAGATAAACAATCGCGCATTTAGGAAGCAGCACAGAAGATTCTCGTATGCCCAGTTTTCCTATTACAACCATCTGTTTCTTTCCTAAATGTATACCAGGGCTCCTCATTTGCGACGGGTGTCGAAGTACAGGACAAACGCAAAAGAGTTATGTCTATCAGCACTGGAAGCAAACTCGTCGACACTATTTTGGGGGGTGCGTATTCGCAACTTTTTAAATGGTCTATAAGCTTCACATTAGCGTTTCTTAGGTGGTATCATGTCACAGTCCATATCAGAGGGTACCACGCAATCCCATTTTGACCCGTACCCCGTAGCTGATGACTTTACAGTGTATGGGGAGTTCCGAACAGGCAAGACGCAGCTAGCTCATACGATGAGTGTCATGGCACAGCTTCCTCCTGAGTTGGGAGGCGCCTCAGGAAAAGTGAGTAAACGTGTGACGGCAATGCCTTTTGACTTACTCGTCAAGGTTGCATATATAGATACTGAAGGTGCTTCCCGTCCCCAACCGATGACCTTTTCCTGAGGGCCGCGATGACAGGGACCTTTCGACCTGATCGTATTAGATCTATTGCGGATCGTTTCGGAGTGGACGGCAACATGGCTCTAGAAAACATTTTATATGGTTCGCTGCCCATTTCGAGATTGGGGATGCTCTGATACTTTCCAGCTCGGGCTTTCAATAGTGAACACCAAGTAAGCTCTGTCCCGCACTTTCCCCCACTCGCTTACCTAGCCCCCCGATAGATGGAGCTTATTAACGAGTGCTCCGCGCGCTTTTCCGAGGACAAGGATTTCAGATTGCTCGTAAAGAGTTCTCTTCTTCTGTATAATATCACCGAAATCGCTAACCTGGCGCCATAGATCGTCGACAGTATTATGGCTCTCTTCCGGGTGGATTACTCTGGCAGAGGAGAATTGAGCGAAAGACAACAGAAAGTTTGTGATTCCTTATTTAGCGAGTACTCGATCTGACGCCTTTAATTTCAGCTTGCCCAAGTAGCTGCATTTTATTTGTGGGATTAAGAATATTAAAGGCTGGCCGCGATGCAGATGCTCTCAAAACTCACAAAATTGTCAGAAGAATTTAACGTACGTCTTTCCATTGCTTCCATTAGTGAGTACTGAATGCCAGTGCGCGTTCAAATAGATTGCAATACTATTGACAAACCAAGTTCAATGTAGGAGGTTTTTATTTCAGTGCAGATGGATGATTAACGAGCAACACTCAGCCGATCCGGGCGCAACGATGACATTTGTTGCTGGTGGTGCCTTAAAACCAATTGGGGGCCACATCCTCTCACACGCATCTGCCACACGGCTGTTCCTCCGTAAAGGTGATTGTCCTCTTGTGCTGCCATATTGGTGTCCAAGCAGACGTAATTGAACAGGACGTGCCGAAGAACGCGTCGCTAAGCTCGTTGATAGCCCAGACCGCCCTGAGAGCGAAGCCTCCTACAAGCTCGATGAAGGTGGATGGGCTGATGTTTGAGCAAAATTACCCATGACGACCTAGTACTAACCCCTACTAAAAACTTATGGTGGGTTTCGATCCGCTAATTAATTCAATAGCAAAGAAGCATGGACTATTAGGAACGTTTGTCTCTGGACCATACAAAGAAATACTTGGCCGAAGATGTCTTGTATCTTCCGTCGCCGTTTACAACTTGCAAGATGTTTGATTCGTTACATGGCCAGACACCGTGTTCCCACGTACCTTATGGCATATTTAAGAACGTTTGAACTTCTATCACGATGACCTTGTGGTAGCGCATGTTCGCAAGGACCATATTGCTTCAATTAGAGATTGCGTCTATTTTGCTATTTAATCATGGCTAAAATACGACGCCGATTGGTCTTTTCGTGATGATTACCACCCTCACAGTGACAGCTTTCTCAGTGTCCGTAGCCCACAGCACGATATTTGGCGACCAACTCTCTATCCCGAACACTTCGCCCAATCTGACAGCCTTCCTTCTTTGCTTGCGAAAACATCACAGCTATCAAAAACACATGTTGCTCCCCGACGCCTGGCGGACTAGTTCTCCAAACCCAGATCTGGAGCACCTGGACGGGTTTAGAGAAGAAAGGACAAAAGCTACCGAAGGGTAGCTGGACAATCCATGGTCTATGGCCTGACAATTGCGATGGGTACCTCTAGTTCTTTTTACACCGTAGAATGTCGAGTTGACGATCGCTGCTAGGTCCTTTGAACAATATTGTGATTTCTCGCGCCAATACGACCCGACACCTTCTCCAAAGGTCTTACCTAACGGGACCGTCGCGCCGGTATAAAAAGGGCCAGGAGTCGATACCTTTATCAAAGCAATTTGGAAGACAAGACCCAGTGTTGACTTGCAGTGAGCGAATTTACTGACGGAAGACGTTTGGACTCACCGTTCAACTCTAAGTGGAAAACTATTGGATTAACCAAGGTGCATCGAATGTCGACTTCTGGGACCACGAAATATGTATGGTATGTTCTGTCAACGGATAGCTTCTCAGCACTTTCTGCCAGTTCTCCAAACACGCAACCTGTACTTCCACCTTCAACGTCGCATGTTATGGTTCAACATACAAAAGCATCAAGAGGTAATCGACTTGTTTGATGCCACCGTAAGACCAATATCCAACCTTCGACATGCTTGCTGCGTGCGTCATGGACGTGGACATGGTCTTGGTCGAAACAGCTGACCGAAAAATATTAATTTAAGCGCTGGTATTACCCCTTCTAACAAGACAAGTACCACCCTCACCAAGCTTCAAAATGCTATCAAATCACAAACAGGAGCTGTGCCATACTTTGGGTGCTCGACGAATGGAACCGTCTTGTCGGAAGTGTGGTACTTTAATGGGACGGTGTGGTCTCGTAAATTGTTGCAGGCCAAAGCTTTTAAAAGACGCATTAGGAACAATTCGGTATTACAAGACACTGGACTCCGTCTTCGTGTTCGAAAGATGTGCCGGTTTGGTATTACGAACGTACCAAAGCGTCTGAGCGTGAAGTGCGACACTGGAGAAGTGCCTAGATGGACAGACGAGTATGAATAAAAGACACGCCCTGTTGCTCGCCACATCGTTGCGAGACTAGTCGCCGACAACTTGTCAAATTGAAACTGTTCTTAGCGGAAAGGTGGAAAATGAGCCAGTTGCCTTGGAGCAAATGAACTGCCAAACGAGAGGTCTTGAGGTATCCGTTCAGAGTCCGACAATACTTCGTTGAAGCTTTTTCGGAGAAATGTGCTTACGCCCAACAGATACGGGCTACTCTACTGAGCCAAGAGAACGTCTGGTGGTATTATTCGAAATAGAATGTTTTAATACATAAGTGCGCACCTTGCGAAGAGAAGTAATACCTGAATATTACGAGTCTAAAACCACATGACCTCTTGTTAATCGGTGATCAGTTCTGACACACTCCAGTCTTCAAAACTACCGTCAGGAAGGTACCGTCGTATTATAAGGGGAATTTTTCGTTGAGAGAGCTCTTTTATTGCGATTTCTAGAGCGTCCGTTTCACCATCTAATGGTACTAGCACGGGAGCATTCATGCTGTTTCGTCCAAACGTCAGAATTTTGAGTGAAGGAGATGAATGAGAACTAGCCTGATTTGCAAGGCTCTAGTTCCTAATATTCGTGCTCGTTCGTACTTGGTGAGATACGGCGTCGTCACTCGGTCTTTATTGGGCTGCCGCTCCCCAGTCAAACCAGTGGGGACCTGAGGTTCCTCTCCATTCGCCATTTCCTGGTCTCCCCCCGCGCCATTAACACCGTTTAGTTGCGCTCCATCTTCGCCAGCGGCATCCCCATTCTCAGCGGGTTCTGCATGAGTCAATTCACCATCGTGAAGGTCTGCAGCAAGGAGATCGTAGTTGTCATCCTAGGTGGCGCAAATCAGGATGGCCGCGAAAAGAATTAGACAGACCACACACGAAGGGGTCATTGAACCTGAATGTAAAATTGTAAATACTCAAAGAAAGGTAGATGGAGATGTACCGTACCCTGCACCAGACTCGTAATCGAAATCGTCTCCACCACCTCCATAGCCGTCGTCTGACATTGTTGATGGTAAAGAGCAAATGCGTCTGAGATTGAAACTGGATTGAAATAAAGATTTACAAGTCCGCGGAGCCGACTCCGACCTGAATCTTTGTGGAAATTCTCAAGTTGGACTTCTTTTGACATGACAGGATGCTAGCTGGGATCGTCGCATACATATCCATTTTAATGGTGAAATCACCCATTTTCATGGCGAAATCACTCATTTTCATGGCGGTCGGGGGCCATGGAACGTGCTACGATGGCCACTCTGATAAATTAATCTGACACCTATCGGTCCTATCCCAGTTCTGATATTCTGCCATCGCCGATCTCATATTCTGTCTCTACGGTTTATCGCATACAGGCCATGCTTGACCTCACTCTTTCCTTTACCACCACCACAAGGACATTCCACCTACCCCTGCCTATCCTTCAAAATGCCCCAAAGTGTTCCCACTCGTTCATGGGGGACTCGTTTTGATACTTTACCCTCTTCTTCTCCTCCTCTTTCTCCTCCTGCTCAGGAGACCGCCTCGGCCGTGTCATTTGATTCTGTCTCTGATTCATCCTCCAAGAGGAAAGACGACAAACTGCCTCATGACGCTAGCGTCTTTGTTGGAAGGTTGACCACACTTTCCTCACTCCCTTTTGCACGACTCGAAAAATATTTTAGTCTTCCTTCGAATATCGATCACGCAGAGCTAACGCGGATGCTGGTCAACCATCTTTCCGAGCATACTCAGATAAATAATATCAAGGTAGTTCGCGACTCAAAGGGGGGAGTGTGTGCCTTCGTCCAGTGCCAGGTTCGCATCATGACTTTTGCAGCCTTTCCTGACTCACATGTTTTTAGAATGCAGAGGCGGCGTCCTCTCTAATTCAAACATTGCACTCCAACGAGCCAAAGCCATTTCTAGGTAGACTTCTTCGTTATGAGCCCGCGAGGGCTTTCCGAACGTTGCTTGTTTCTTACCGGTGGGCGCGTCTCCTACATTTCAACGTAGTCTGTTGTACCCACAATTTGCCTTGGCTAGAGCTCCGATCCAAGCGATTGGGCCTAGAACCGATCATACTCCCCATACCAAGGACACCCAAATCATTAAGCTGGCATTGCCTTCAGCGATGCGAATGTGGAAACCAAACGCATCAAGGTGATTTGTCTTCTTTAACGGTTTATAACATGATTAAAACGTCCAAGGTTTTTTAACATTCTTTATAACGGCGACGCCGTGAACGCTGAAGCGAGAGCCGCGGCGCAAGCCGAATCGCTTTTGCGAGACATCAGTATATTCTTACAACCCGTTGAGTATAATGCAGATGTGAGTCCGGCGCGTTTTTTTACGCTCGGTTGAAATCTCATTGATGCGGGTTCAGACGATAAGAAAACTCGCAACATTTTTCGGCCCACTGGAAAACTTTGGTTTATACCCAGGGGTTTCCCATGGTGAGTGTACGCATAGTTTTCTTGTCATATTGCTGTATCCAACATCATGAGCAGATAATAAGGCTCATGAGGACGATCAAACCTGGAAATTATATCCTGTCCCTCACAACGCTCCTCGGTCTGCTCTCATGGACAAGTCCTGTTGGGAAATAAAATGGGAGCACCGTGACGATTGCGTCAACGCCTTGATGGTACATTCTGACCAGTTTATCGCCTGTCAAGACTGAGGATGATTTGATTAGACGTTACGTCGGATTCCTCACCTCACGGTTACGTGGGCACATCAACCTCCTACATTCGGCTTCGAACACCACCCCGGAAATCTTGGACCAAACATCAACCCGACACCTTATCCGCTTCATCCACAAGACAATTCCTTTTTGGAACACCGTTCCTTCTCGTTACGTGAGTTGAACATCCTCTCATGAGCATTATCGTCCCCAACAACTAGAAATGATGTAGAAACTAGCCCTAGTCACGTTTCTACCGGGCTACCATTGCATCAGAGGAATACCAGGGAACCTGAGGTTCAATTTCAAGCCCGCGACCCCAAGCTACCATCGCAAGATACATCTGAAGAACTTCGAGGCGTCACCTCAACTGAAAGATTTGGCTGGACGAACACTGACTTCCCTCCTCTCGGTGGACCTCCCGCGGATGGTACACAGAAATGGAAGGCGTGGAGTGAAACCATTGAAGAAGAACTGCGGTTGGTCACAGAAAATATTTTAAACTCATACTAATATATATCACTAGCGACTCATCTGCTCTAGGTTCAGACGTCCTCAAAAGCGTATCGGATGTTAACGGACAAGAACTTGTTGTCCCTGAAACTCCTGGCTTAGAAATGTCGCCAACCACACCCAGAACCCCGGGACCGATATACCCCCTCACCCCGAACAATGGAGAAGATTTGCGTAGTGAATTGTGTGAAGGCAAAGAACACCCATATTTTCACACCCCACGTCCGGATAGGGAACTGGATCCCACTACCCTCTTTGTAGGAGGTCTAGAAATGTTTGGGCCAGGCGCCTGGGATGAGGAAAAGATCAGGAGATTCTTTTCAAGGTTTGGAGGACTTGAAAGTGTTAAACTTGTGAAACCAAGTAAGATTTTACATTGAGTGAGCATCACAATATTTACTGATGTTGCTTTTCCTTTGCCACAGCCAACTCTTGTGCAGCTTTTGCGTTCGTCAAGTTCGACAACACTGAAAGCCCCGCACGTGCTGTGTATGAAGAGGTACGTGACGTCTCCTATGATTTTTCTATGTGTTCATTGACTCTGTCGGTACGAAGCACAACCGCGTTTATGAAGGGCGTGCAATGCGAGTCCAGCTTCGCGACTGCAACCCCCCTAGAAGCCCTTGGAAACTCACCCGAGGAAGGGGCCGATTTCAAAACCATGACCAGTTCAGCCCTCGCAGATTCATTCTTCCAGATGGGTTTGGCGATAAGGGCTCCTTCAATATTGGACAGGATCAAGTCATCTCCCCTTCACATGCCGACACGCTGGACAGTTCCTTCGCTCCCGAACACTCCAAGGACACTGTAAATTTGGGAAACGAACGGGATTCTGATTTGTCGGTTGTCCCTCGTACTCAAAAATCGGATGAACGATTGAGGGCAGATGCTCCTTACGAGTCTGCAGCGCAACAAGATCGATCTCCAGACCCTTTGCCGACATCGCACAAGACCGAAAATTACCGCGAATGGTATGACGACCTTGAATCCCCAGCGAACGTACCTACCTCGCCTAGTTTCAATTCGTTAGCTTCCGTCAACACACCATTCACTCCGTCGCCTTATCCCTATCCCCTTCCAAGTAGTCCTTACTACTCCGCGATGCCTCCTTGGGTGCATCCTTACGCGCAACAACCCCCATACCCGATGCCGTTCTATAATGGGTATCCTATGTATCCTCCTCATCTACCCCCGCCTCCACTGGCCTTTGCGACCTCGCCAGGATCAGATGCGAATGGTCCCGCAGGAGGGCAGGGTTGGCCGCCAGTCGGCATGTATGGGGTGAGCTTAACATTGAATTTAGTTGACGTTCTTCTCGTTCATGCTTTCAAAGTCCTATATTCCCTATCCAATGCATCCGCCGCGGGCGCAGGGTACAGATCAAGCACCCCAACAAGTCAGCGGCCAAGCGCCTCTGATGCCCACGGGTTTTATCCAAAACGACCAAGGTACGCTCATCGCGATGTATCAACCAGAAGCTCTGGATCAATACATGGCTGGAGCCGGAGTAGCTTATCCCGGAGGACCTCCCCGGCTACAAAATCCCAGCGGTCCCTCCTGGCCGCACTACACTTACCCCTATCTTCCACGCCACCCAATCCCGGCTCGACCATCCCAACACGCAGCAGCAAATTCTGGTTGGAATCACCCAGGCCCAGGCCTGCCACTCCAAGCCGTTGGACAGATCACGCAAAATTCAAATTCACAGCACGCTAATCCTGGAGGTGGCACTGTAGAAAGGAATGCTAACCCTCAGTCGATTACAACCCATCGGCGGCAGGGGCGACGCGATTCCCAACTAATGGTCAATACAAGCCGTAATAACGCCCGTGGATTTGTGGGACGGCATCCTCGCGTCAATGTGCAACCTCCCGCCCTTAATTTTCAGGGAACGGGCAGTCAGCAAACGCAGATGATCAGGAGTTCTGGTGGCTCTGTCGAGTGGAATCAATGGGGTTCAAAAACTTGACATTTTCTTATCATTTCCCTACTTCTTTTTTATTACTTTGCTCGTCCCTTTCACCTTCCTAAAGTGACTTTCGCCTAGAAAAGAAAATCTTTTGACGTTTATTTCTCTCACACCCTTTGACATGGTCTGTTTTCTACACAGGCGTCTTGTCCAAGGATTTGCACCTGGAACAGCTCTACGTGGAGTAACGTACTGTAAATGCGAGTCCATGTCCCGCTTCTTGCTAGAAGTGTGCTTGCTTCGTACCGCCAGAGCTGTTCCTGTATTGTGCACGAAACACTACCGTCTCTCAGCGTCTCTCCTGTTCAACTTACAAAATAGGTTCGCCACGATCGAAGGGCTAAATATATAGATCTATTTTTGGAGCGATCGGGTAGTAAACATGATCATGATCAGTCGCGATCGCGTTTAAGTCGCAATGAGGGGCTCGTCAGATTATGATAGTATCTAGTATGTAGGTGTGTACGAAAGACGTTACGAGCATGCTACAAAGTTCGTGAGGTTGGACATAGGGTATTCTGCCTAAAAGAGTTGGAGGTATGTCGAATGGCGTCGCTACGCTGAGGACGTGGTACAGAGTCTTGTGATGATATTACATAGATCAGTTATCGTTGTACGTGAAAGATTGTGTTCCACATCAGACGGTCGTTTGGGAGTATCACAGCTAGTTCAAAGATGAGAAATTGCTTTGACAGGGGCTAAATGAATAGATCGGAACATACAGAATTGAAGGAAAGGAAAAGCCAATCATCGCTTGTCGCCAGTGTACCACGAGAGCTGTACACTGCCAACACCGGCGATGAAGACTTTGGCGCGTACGCGGCATACCTTGACAGAACGCGTGAGCACTAAATCGAGCAACAACACGCAAAAGTAGAAACATACCGTGTCCGCTACATCGGCCCGACGAAAGTCAACATGCAAGTCACCATTGGGTGCTCTCGATATCTGACGGATTTCGCCAAAGCTCTTGATTCATATAGCGTGAGATACCAAGAATGAAAAGAATGACATCTCATCATACCTCGCACCATCGCTTTACTCCCTCGAATTTCCGGACTTCGTTCACGCCAACACCGCTAATGACAAGCTTTTTCTTTTTCTTTTGATTCCGAGAACTCAATGGAGAAAAAGCGGCACGAGACAGAGTCCCTCCAGCGGTCATAATCGCGAGCCCCCGCAAAGAATCACGTTTATTAGGACGAGATGAAAGATGACCGTCAAGCTCGTCCTCATTGCTCATGTTGCTGAGATGGGAGCCAGGTTTCGGTGCGAATGGCGCTCGACGAGGGAGCGTAGATGTTGATCCCGTGATACAATCAGATCCATTCGGAGAGAAATCTTCAGTAATTGCTCGGGGGTGCCATATCGAGCTGGAAGAAGCTACGCTGTTCTGGGGCTTGAACAAACTTCCAGATGACCGGTTGCGAGTGCGAATTGAGCTAAAAAGGGAGAGTTTAGACGGAGATGGGGGTATAGAAAGCTCCGGCGTTGTAAGAGCTCGAGATGTATTTGTGTTTGACGTATCGCCCGAAGATACACTGGGGCGAGAGGGTGTATAACTTGAATCCGAGGGTAATATCGAGGACTGGGCAATAGATGACTGTGAAAAATGGCCAAGGACACTTGGACGCCATTTAGGTGGAGACGTTGCCGAAACCTTTGGCGATTGATCATAAACGCTTGTATTGGTCGTCGAGAGACTCGAGGACCGAACATGGTGAGGTGTTGTGGCAGTGGTAACTGTACTTGAACTATGGCGTGGGCTCCGCGGAAAGAGTGACAAGCGAGACAAGGGACGAGATGGCGTGTTGTTGGCGCCTGTGGGAGATGGCGGTGCGGCGGGGTAACTGGCTCGAAAAGGGAGATTAAAATGTCGAAAAGAGGACGGGGTACGGCTTTTAGAGCCTTTGCGGGAACCCGACGCAGTTGGAGTGGAGGGAAGCTAAATGGAAATGTCAAGATGCGTCTTTCGTTTTGAGTAGGACTGTACCTCTGACGCTGGCTGTGTCATCTGTGGGATATCGTCATCTTCTACGAGGTCATAGCTATGAAGGGTGGAAACGTCGTTGTGTGGTGCAACACTGGAGGGCATCCCCAGCTCTGGGTATGCAAGGTATGGGCTGAGCCTAGAGTCGTTCTTTGCTCGTAAGGTTTCATCATGGGCGTCTGAGGGAAGTGCTTGTTGGTCTTTGATCCATTTATCAAGCATACTTGAGCGTCGACGCCTTGGTTGCTTCAGCAAAGGCTGAACATTGAAGGGGTCCTCGTCGGGAGATGTGTACGGCGGGTCGTCCATGGGGGGGGGGGGAGTAAGAAGATCAACAGAGGAGCATTAAGAAGACGAAGGTAAGAAGAGAGAAGGGAAAAGCAGCGTGCACGCAGGCAAAAAACGAGTGTTGAATGTTGTACAAGGGACGACCCGCCTTTGCCTATTTAGGATTTCAACCATCGAAAACGAGGCATGTCACATTATACTAAAACAAGTTGGTCAACTACACTTTGAATAGATCAGGTTTGCTATTCTAAATCTCCCTTGTTAGTCTTTCGTTGCGAGCACAGCTAGGTAACAAACCATCTTGCACAGTCGCGCAATTAACCCAGCTAATTGGATTAGCGTTCCAACGCCCTCTAATATCCGCATGTGTGTGAACCCAATCTCCTAAAAGCAATTATCGCAAATCTAACTCAACCGATCTCACAAATGGACGCTCACGAACCTTGATGTATTCCAATTTTGTATATTCCGGCATCCTATCACCGTCAGTCCAGGAATAGAGACTAATGCAGCCACTTACTCGTCAAAAATCTTCACAACTCTGAAGATGGTCACCACAATATCCACTGCACTGTAACCCTGCTCCCAAAGTTGATTCACTTTTTCGATGGCACCGTCGACGTCACCTTTTAGACAAGCCCGAATCGTAGCTTGTACGATGATAGGATGCGGTTGGTCGCACACTTTGAATACATTGTCTCCTGAAACGAAACCAAAGCCAGAATATGTAGATTGTAGATTGTTGATGGCCTGTCGCATATCCCCCTCGGACGTAAATATGAGTGCCGTCAGGCCGTCGTCGTTATATTCCACCTGTCATCGAATGAGATGAGGAAATAAAAGAAAAATTATGACAAACCTTTTCCATTTCGCAGATTTCAAGGAGTCGTTTAAGAATTTCCTGGTCCCTGAGCTTGGCGTATCGGAGAATAGCGCATCTACTTTGTATGGGCTCGATAATCTTGTTGCTCATATTGCAGGCTAGACAAAACCGCGTCGTGTTGGAGAAAATTTCCATCGTACGACGCAGAGCTTGCTGCGCGCCTGGTGTCATGCTTATTGGATCTAAGCGCAAGGAACGATCTCAACTAAATTGAGCTGACCTGTCGGCCTCATCGAGAATTATAATTTTATGCCGACCAGGGGGTAAGGTGACTTTCTTCTGGGCAAAGGTCTTGATCTTGTTCCGGACAACGTCAATGCCACTGAGCTGTGTCAGCACAAAACTCAGGGATACATTTCGGAACATGCTCACCGGTCATCCGAAGCATTTAGCTCTAATACACCCTCTTTATACGCATCACCGAGGAGTTGGTGGGCTAGACAGTGAATGCTTGTTGTTTTGCCGATCCCAGGTAAACCCTGGTCTTCGACACTCAGTTTCCAACAGGAAGACAGTTTGGAATAGTTCACACCGATATAATAAGATGTGGGCAGTTTCCGTCGCGAGCAATCACTTTGAGGCGTTCGATTGTGTCGGAGTTGCCAACGACATCGTCAAGAACATTGGGTCTGTATTTCTCGACCCTACAAGAAAAGATGAACATTGCACTCAAATTATAAATTATAACACTGCACCAAGGTAGCTCATAGGGGGTTTCAGCTGCACTGGGAGCCTTCC
The DNA here is from genome assembly GCA_000827195.1 of Laccaria amethystina LaAM-08-1. Taxonomy (NCBI): domain Eukaryota; kingdom Fungi; phylum Basidiomycota; class Agaricomycetes; order Agaricales; family Hydnangiaceae; genus Laccaria; species Laccaria amethystina. Next base: position 343,963 of record KN838547.1, on the reverse strand, counting down.
CTTTCGCGGTTGAAGAAGACATGAATCCAAAATGAAGGAACGCGTCTGGTCACATATGTCACAACGGAAGATTGTTTGTCGGCGTCATCTGAATTCGATAAAAGTTGGAGTCCGTTTCCGCAAAGTTTCCGGCAAGAACCTGCGTCGTTTCTCATGGCTTCACTTGCAAGGCTTTGCAGCAGGTCTATTGTAAATGCCCATCTAGTAAGTTTCTATTCTATTCCATACACTTACACTTATTCTTGAAATGAGCCAAGAAACTGCAGACGTCATATCAGCGCTTCTAGCGAGCTCCCTCAGCCGAGAATCAACTATCGCGACATTTCGGAAAATGTTACCTCAAAATCTCTCAATGCGTTGAACCGCAAGGCCCGCATACCACACAATGCCATAGCCTCAGTTGCCCGGGCCTACAATGAGTGCAAGCGGATTTCGGCCGAACTCAATGCTAAAAGAAATATTCGTTCTATGGTTGGTGAACGCATTCGAAGTAGCTCTGACAACGCAGAAAAGGAGACTGCTCGTGCAGAGGCGACAAAACTTAAAACAGAAGTGAAGGAACTAGAAGCCCAACTTCATCTCGCTGAACAGGAATGTCTCCACTTTGCCCTCTCCATTCCCAACGACACACATCCCAGTGCACCCTTGGGTCCCGAGTCTGCCGCCGTCACTCTGGCAGAGTACGGTCATTCTATACCTTCAAACCCTCAACGCGATCACGTGACAATATGCCAGAAATTTGGTTTGCTCGACCTAGAAAGCGGTTCAACGGTGACGGGATCGTCATGGTATTTTCTCAAAAATGAAGCAGCGCTTTTGGAGCTCGCATTGACCAACTACGCCATGTCAATAGCACTCAAGCATGGCTTCACACCTGTAACTGCTCCTGATGTGGTACGTTCAGACATTGCTCTTCGCTGTGGATTTCAGCCTCGGGATGATTCTGATCCTCCTGTGTCGCACATGTATCACATATCTTCTACCCATCCCTCATCTCCAGAACTCGTTCTCTCAGGAACTTCTGAAATCCCTCTAGCTGGGATGTTCGCAAACAAAGTTTTCTCCTCGATTGCGTTGCCTGTAAAAGTTGTCGGCGTGGGGCACGCTTTTCGAGCTGAAGCGGGCGCAAGATCTGTTGACACCCGTGGTCTTTATCGAGTGCATCAGTTCACAAAGGTGGAGCTGTTTACTGTGACTGCAGAGGGGGAAAGTGAAGCAATGATGGAAGAGATGATGAACATCCAAAAGTCCATACTACAGGGTTTAGGTATCCCTTTCAGGTATGAATACCGTCATATATCTTTTCCCCCCTCTCAATTTACCCAGGATTCTTGACATGCCAACGCCAGAGTTGGGCGCGAGTGCCTATCGCAAATATGACATGGAGGCCTGGATGCCTGGCCGTGGAGGTTGGGGAGAAGTAACATCTCTCTCAAATTGTACAGACTACCAATCACGGCGTCTGCATATTCGCTATCGCCCACAAGGGTCATCGCACCCAGGCGAGCCTTCCCCAACGCCAGCGCGACTTCCGTTTGCTCACACTCTGAACGGCACCGCGGCAGCAATTCCGCGACTGATCGTTGCCCTACTCGAGAATGGAGCAATCCTGGATGACGCCGGGGAAATTACGGGCATACGTCTACCCACTGCGCTGAAGCCGTTCTGGATTGGTTCCAGTGATGGAAAGAATATTATACAGTGGGAAGATGCCTGATGAGTCCAATTGTATCATATGAGCATTCTCCCTTTGGCTACAAAGTGATATTCATATAGCTGTAGACAAGATTCCCCACGCCTATGGGATTCATCGTCGCACGGACATCCTCATCTGAAATCCAAACTATCCTAATGTACATGGTTCCTCCGCCTTGATGTAAATCATGTTACCAGTAAAATCCAATTATACGCCGTCATCTCCTATACCTTTCACTCTCAGCATCGTCGGCAAAAGGATCAGCAAAAGGATCAGCCACGCCACTGGTAGATGATGCTCCGCTAACAATAGATCCAAATGCATCGTCGTCGTCAGAAACAGTTACATAATTTCGTTTTGAGGATGATCCAGCGATGCCTTTGTGCGTTTCCTCGTCCGACGACTCATAGTCGCTAAAATCAGATAATGATCCTCTTTTTTCGATATCGTCCTGCTCTCCGTCGTCTGAAAGAGCTGAAGGTCGTATTGGCGGGGGAAGGTTTGTCGAGGAAGCTCCCAGAGGCCCAAAGTTGAGATCCTCCAAGTCAGGGTAAACCTGGACAGGATTGTCCTTCCCTTTCGTCAACTTTGCTTTTGCCACAGCAGCGCGCTGATTTCCCTGCAACTTGGCCACCTCCCCTTCATCTGTGATATTGGCAGCAGCTAGCCCAGATGTGATGGCGCGAGAGATGTCTGCGTCTGAACTGGGATCTGTCGCCGTTAGCTTGTCGTACATTTCTAACGCTGCCATGATCCGTTCGTTGGTTTCGATAAGTGTACCGATCAGCTCCTCGTTCTCAACGAGCTACCGCAGGAAGCTTGAGTAAATTATCAGGTTAGATGGGGATCCTCCTACCTGAATATAGCGAACAACGACCTTTCCGGCCTGTTTGGCTTTTTGTAGACAATCCTGGACGCGTTCGTTTGTCAGAAGACTGTCAACCTCTGGGTTTACGAGCTGTTGTTGTAATCAACAAAAGATGAATGCCGCGAATAACGTTCAGGACAAACTGTAATAGAGTTGACGAGATTACTAGATGCTTGAGAAGCGTCAACGATACTCGCCAGAACTTTCGGTTTATCCTTTTAAAAATCAGAATTTCATCTGGCTATACCAAATTAACAACAGCCACCTTCTCAAAGTTGAACGGAACGCGCTTCGCCTTGTTGCTCCGCTGTTCTTCCAGTTCTCTCCGCGCTCGTTCTCTCGCCTCCTCCTTCTCTTGTTTTGCTTTCTTCTTCAATTCCTCCTTTTCATTCTTTTTCTTATCTTCCGAAACGCCGTGCAAACCCGCTAAAGTGGTCAACTCTGCCTGGGTGAGACGCTGACCGCGACATTGCTTGTACAAGCCCGCAACAAGAGACATGGATGGATCCGACTTGAATTGATCACGCCAGGAGGTAAGCACGAGAATCAGCTTTTTCCTCACTCTTCTATCAGTTTGGGAATCATTTGCAATCTGCTTCAGTGCATCAGTGAGCTGCCCATCCGCGAACGTGGCTGCTCAAGCGTATTACTAGACAGGTTTAGCAGTGACCTTCGAGTAGACGACGTACTCTGAAATTTGTGGCCACAGTTTTCCACAAGAGCCTTGAGAAGCTAGCAATTTGGAATGTGCAAGATAAGGCTGCAAGCCTCAAGACGGTGCGAGGAGGCTACGAACCACCAAAGCACGGTACTGCTGATGTGGATTGCCATGCTTGAGTTTCTTCCTGAGTGCGCGTGACGCTTCTGCTGGGCTGGAGTGCGGGAAAGGGTAAGGGGAGCAGTTGCGCGTGGACCCTGAAGACATACCCGGTGGGTTGGAGGTTGATCGAATCCACTAGTTCTGGGATGCTGAGGGGTTTATTTGGTGTACATCGGGATAGCAGCATGCTTCGAGTACTCACCCGTCGTACGCCTCCTCCTCGATGCCCGCCGATGTCAAGATTTCGACCCAATCAGTGATCGAGGACTAATTAAAAAGGCAGGGTCAGAGCAATAATGAGTGAAAAGTGGCGAACACGTACACGAGGTTTCTCTCTGCTAAAGGCCTGTCTTGCAAAATTTAAGGCAGACATGAGGAAAGAGTGGAACAAGAAGAATGAATAAAAGGCAAAGACATTATTTAAATACAAGGTACTGCAATCGAAATGTCACGTTTCATGACATCATGGCTCCTCGTTACCAGTAACGCCGTTGACATCGCTGTTCGCTTGTGTAGGCGGCCGCTGCTGTGCCATTCCATTCTGTAAAATAACTCCGAGGTTGGGCTGTACGCCCATTCCAACTCCGACTCCCATCGGGCTCTCTAGATATAGCCTAATGAGCACCGTTTCTAGTGCCGCAACGCTGGCAGTAGGATATTCAAATCCTCTAGCATGATCCCGTATTGTGTGGAAGAGTGTTGCCATATTTTCCCATCGCTCATGTGATATGCTTTGGTGTCCTGGGAGAGGGGCGTATTGCTGCTGTTGTTGTTGTTGCTGATGCTGGACTTGGTAGCCGTATGGCTGGGGGTGCGGAGATGGATACGAGGGTTGGACGGGGAGAGGAGCCAACATGGATACCGAAGACGAGAACGTATTATTAGGCTGGGTGTTTGAAGGTGCAACAGGTGCGGTGGCACTCGTGGAGGCGACATTGGATGGGTCGCCCTCTGGAGCGCTCATGCTTTTGCGGCCATGATCTTTCTCTGATTGGACGGCAGCCTTGCGGCCGCGTCGCGTAAAAGGCAGATTTGCGAGACCAATCTCATGTGAATGTTGGGATATATCTGAGAGAAGCAGTCAGTGCGTCTCCGGAGAGGGAGTGCGCTGGATACTTACAACAAGCGCGCACTTCTTCCGTGTCGAAATAAGTCTTGTAGCTTATAGATGCTGGACAACCTTGGCCTTCGAGCTGCGCACATTGAGAATAGTTTCGATGGAGATTACTGATCACGTACCTTGCGACTGGGAACCTTTCGAACTCTCTCTGGATGTTTCTTGACATACTTCTTTCTGCCACTTCGTGAATGTCTTGCACAGACTAACTTAGTGTGGTCCTTGAAACGCGGTGGGACGGCCTTGCTTCCATGAGTATCGCCCTACTAACGATGAAGGGTTTTACAAAACTGAGTGGGAAGAAGATATCGAACCTTGACGAACTCGACCATCTGGCGCTCCTCCTCATTAGCACGCCAAGCCTGGAATTCGTCGAGATTGGGAAAGACGAGGGTGTAGCCGTCGTCGGAGTCTCCTGAACCATAAGGTTGCTTTGATGAGGAGGAAGAGACTGATTTGTGAGGATTACTGGGAAAAGTGGAAGGAGTGGCTAAAATGGAGGATAGGTGAGTATGGATCGGCAATTGAGCGGGGACGAATACTTTGTTGTTGCTGGTGCAGGGGAAGTTCTCCCAGGCGAAAATGCTGAAAGCTCATTCGTACAAGCAGGAAATTGTACAAATGCAAGGCAATTGACTCGCTTTTCTGCAGTCAAACCCACACAAATTCTTTTTGCGGCGATTCTGTGACATTACCGTCACACTTTCCTATCCTCGTGCTCACCATGACCTCTTCCCTAAGAAATTCAATACACAGGCGCAACCACAAGGAGCGCTCTCAGCTTGCACATAGGGCAAAGCTCGGCGTTCTTGAAAAACATGCTGACTATGTCAAGCGTGCTCGCGATTATCACTCCAAACAGGATCGCCTCACGCGTCTCAAACAAAAGGCGGCAGAAAGGAATAAGGATGAATTTTATTTCTCGATGAAAAGGGAGAAGACAAAGGTGATAGAGAATGCTTGTAATTTTAGCATTCGCTAACTCAATTCTCTAGGGTGGTGTTCACGTCAAAGACAGAGGCAATGTCGCCCTTCCTTCCGATATAGTCAAAGTATTAAAGACCCAAGACGAAAATTATGTTCGGACAATGAGAGCAGCTGGGCTCAAGGTACGCGTCATCCTGGGTGTTCACACCTTATTTAACGTTTCTCAGAAAATTGATAAAATCAAATCACAATTGATGGAGATGGCGGATCTCTTGAAGCCAACGGGAGCAGCCAGTGACGATGAATTTGAGGAAGAGCTTGATGACGAAGAGTACCAGGCACTCTTGGACGCCGGTGTGCTTTCCCAGAGGCCAGGAGGAAAGAGGCGGAAGCCAGGACATATTATATTCGCTGAAAGTTCGGAAGAAGGTATTTTCATCACTATGCCAGAAAGTTGCGTTGACGAAGTATTGCATAGCGAAGAAGCTTGGGAGCAAAAGAAAACGTACCATTGAAGAACCATCTCACTCGGAAGAGGTTCAACAGGACCTTGGCTGGGCGTCGACTGCTCCAAAGAAAAAATCGAAAAAAGAGGTCGTCGAGTCTTCCCCCAAAGTCAATGAGGATGCTCAAGAAACGCAAGCGCTAGCAAGGGAGAGCAAAAAGCGACTCTTGAAAGAACTATCGGCACGGCTAGTGCGAGACCGGTCATTGCGTTACGCTCAACGAGAATTCGAGTTACAGCGTCTTATGATGGGAAAGGGTGGGCGCAAGAAGATACAAGGAGTTGAGAAAGTCGAGGGAGGAAACGACGAAGATGAAGAGGATCAAGATGAAATCGATGCACGCAAAGGCAGACGACCGAAGTCGAGTCAAAAAGTGGATGAGAAGAACTATAAACCCAGGGTTTACAAGTGGAGGCTGGAGCGTAAACGGTGACAGTAGGGAATCATATTGTCCATGGTATTATACGGGTCTGATGTAATGCTAAATTTTCACGACAGGCTAAATAAAAGTCCAATCACTCCGCCAGCCAGCAGCGAAAGTGGGTTTGACGTTTGCTTCGCAGACGATGATTTGGTACTGGATGTGGATGTGGACACGGATCCCAAGGTGGTCCCAGTACCGGTACTAGTAGCTTGAACAGGTGTGGCTACAGGAGTGGTGGGACTGTACGTGACGCCGTTTATCGAAGCTGCGACTTGAAAAACAGAGCCACCTCCGTATTCGTAGAACTGCGAATCGTGTCAATATACGAGTGGTGAAATCATGTAAACCGTCGCTTACATCTACGAGCATGAAATTTGGCGGGCGTCCATAGGCTGCAACACATGTGGCAACCTGGGTGCCGAGTGAGCCAGCACCGGTCGCTGCATTGGTTACGTTCGCTTTCTCGACGTAAGGCACTGGCTGACCGAGGAGGAGTTTATCCAAAAAGTGGTTGATGAGATACATCTGCGTGCTTGTGTCCGTCGCATGAGTCCTGTTCACGTTGCAGTCAAAGGCAGGATCAGTGACGTCGTAAGCCGTCTCCCATATATTTGAAAATTCTGGAAACATCGTGGTCAAGCAGTCAACTTGATGGAGCCTTGGCAGTTACGCACCGTCGATAAGGTATGGGACGGACGTCAGGTCGGCGCCGTTGTCGAGGAAGGTCACCAGGCGTTTACCAGAATCAATCATGGACCCAAGAGTTGGCCAACCAGATACGGTGATGGGGGATGTCGTTGGGGCGTAAGAGAGGGTGTCAAGACCAGCCGCCACGAAAACCGGCGCATAACTCGACGCAGGCATGTCGTCAATGTTCACAATGAGGAGCGATAAGACTATTGGGCGAGTGTGAGCGGATTCGGCGGATACCAAAAAACAAGAGCCACCTTCGTTGGGATTGGCGACAAGCCATGTTTTGACTGACATGACAAAAGTTAGTTAAGGAAGGAAAATGGTGTGGACAATCAAACTCGCCTGTTTTCAGGTAATCCTCTAATGTACCGCCATCGAGTAAGCTCTACAGAAGGAAATGCGGGTAAATGGTTCTGATCAACGCGAGATGACCATAAAAAAACAAACGCAGGAAGTGTGGCAGAGGCGGATGACACTACTCTGGTTGTGGGCTTGCATTTGAAGCATGCGAATCCCATCGTTCAATTGTTGGGTTACTGCGTTGCCTTCTCAGAATTGTATAAGGGTGATGGAGAAATTTAGCATACTGCTTTGATCCTGGTTAACGGCCACTGATGGAGAACATGAGAAGAAGAACGGGTGAGACAATTTAGAAGCCTACGGTTGTTGACCCCTATCGCGTAAGAGTCGTGCGCGCCGACAAAGGTAACGTTGCCAAAAGTTCGATCGCAGAATTCTGCATGGCCGTTGCATGTAGTTGCCCTGAGCGAAAGGGGATCGCTGGCGTCGGGAGAAGGGTGTGCTCGAGCGAAGCTTGCCGCCGAGAAAACCAGGAAGAGGTGAGACAGCTTCATCTAGAAGCGAGAGATGGGTGAATGAGTGGGAAGGGGGTGAGTAATTCACAGAAGAAAATGTTCAAGCAAACTGCGGACAAGTGACCGATCACCAAACGGCCAGGTACCCGTCATCATTTTGCCCAGGAACACCAAGAAACGGTTATCAGTTGGTTATTCTTTTCCAGAGTGCAGCCCAGCTAACAAGATTATTTATGACGGTAAGTGAACCATAATTAACACGTCTACCGTTACGTTGATACGTTTCCACGCAGTTACTTTTCTTTGCAGTCCAATGACTCGAGTTATTCTGGTGACGGGTTGCACCACAGGTGGGATAGGCTACGCTCTGTGAGTCTCCTAAACGGTTAACTTCTGGCGAACCTTGACCGTTAATATGACTAGGTGTGAAGAATTTGCACGCCAAGGATGCAAAGTCTACGCAACCTCTCGCAGAGTGGAAACTATTGCCGATTTCGATGACTCCTCCGTTCAGAAGCTCGCCCTTGACGTTACCAGCGACGAGAGTGTTCAGAGCGCTATCAACCACGTCGCAGAGGTGGAGGGGAAGATTGATGTCGTTGTGAACAACGCAGGGTTGATTAGTGCAGGTTCTTGGTCTCCTTATCTTGGCCTCTGTACTTTGCTCACGTTTGAACAGGTCCCATCGTGGAACAGCCCATAGACTACGTCAAAGAGGTGTTTGATACCAATACCTACGCCATTCTACGGGTCTGCAAAGCAGTTGTCCCCATCATGGCTAAACGACACAGTGGATTGATCGTCAACATTGGGTCTGTAGTCGGAGAGATGTAAGCCCGTCTTTTATCCGCTGCATCCTGGTTTTCAACTGCTCCCGCAGCTCTACACCTTGGAACGGTATTTATTGCGCCTCCAAGGCGGCTGCACAAAGCATCAGCGAAGTGCTGTCCATGGAGTGCAAACCATTCAATATATCGGTCCTTCACGTTGCTCCAGGCGCTGTGAGGTCAAACATCTCGTCAAATGGAGCCTCTCGGTTTACGCTGTCACCTGATACCCTATACTCCGACTACCTCCCTAACATCATGCAGCGAATTCATGCGAGCCAAGGCCCACAATCCATGCCAAGTGAAGATTTTGCGAAACAAGTAGTATCGAAAGCGCTTCAAAAGTCACCGCCGAGATATTTGTCGATAGGTGGACATGCATGGTTATTTTACATCTTTAAATGGCTACCTCGAGGATTCGTACTTTATCTGATGTGGAAACAATACTTGAGAAAGGAGTAAAAATACTAAATAGAATTCATTGGGGGCGCGTGAATGCACAGCCACAAAGTTGGTTCAAACAGAGCAACTTGGATCGTGTTTTCCGCAATGTCAAAGTACCCAGACTACCTCTCACCAACAGCGACGCAAGGTCGAAAGTCGCGTGCACGACGCGAGCCATCTGGAGTATTCTCGCTGTTCCAAGCACCGCAGATACAGCAATTCAAGGAAGCATTTCAGTTGATCGACCACGACAAAGATGGGTGGGTGAACGAGAGTGATTTGAAGGAGATCTTTACGAGTCTAGGTGAGCCTGGGTGTGTCTCGAGGATGTTGGAGATTTCATGCGCATTTTAGGGATCTCACCTTCGAAGAGGATGATGGATGATCTTCTAAGTGCACGACCTGGAAGTCACAACAAGTCACTCTTTTCCGAGGACGGACGAGGGATCAACTTTACGATGTTTCTGACGATGATGAGTGAGCGATTATTTGAGTTTGACACGGAGGCGGAGCTTGTAGAAGCATTCGAGTCATTTGACGAGGACGACACGGGAGTTGTGAAAGTAGAAGAGATGAAGAAGTGGTTGAGTGAGATTGGAGATAGAATGGACGTGCACGAGGTAAGGATTGATTGTGGTAGTGTGATATTTTGTGTATTGACTGTGATCAGATGGACAGATTTCTCAAAGGACCGTTTACGGACAGACAAGGGAACTTTAACTATCAGGAATGGGTCAAGGTTGTTAGAGTGAACGGAGCAGAGACAAGCTGAGTCATGTGATGGCTTGGCGAGTCTGGATTAGTCTTGGCATTTATTATGCTTGGCATTGATTTGCTTGGCTCTGCTTGTAATTTTCTTGGCAGCGTGGCTTGGCTGTTTGTACTTGCCAAGCTGGGCCGTCCTTGGCACTTTAAGAGATTTAAAACATGATCACTCCGGATTGCGCATATTTCTTGCCCCGCTTCACAATGCCCACCGCTCTTCCTCCGTCCCCTTCAGCTTCACCATCCGCTCCACCAGACAGCCCTTCCAATTCTGCCTCTTCACCGACTCCACCTACCGAATCTCATAGATGTCTTTGGCAGGACTGTACTCAGTCTTTTGTCGACCCAGAAACACTCTATAACCATCTCTGCAACGATCACATCGGAAGAAAGAGCACAAACAACCTCTGTCTTACCTGTAAGTGGAAAGACTGCGGAACATCCTGTGCAAAGCGGGACCATATCACTAGTCATCTGAGGGGTTCGTTCGCTTTATTTTTTAAAATATATATCATCCCATTCATATTGACCCTTTGTGATAGTCCATACGCCGCTCAAGCCCCACGTCTGCGAAGTTAGTCTCTACCTTCCCTCCGCTACCCTGTATCTCACATAATCCCGATAAGATTTGCAAAAAGTCATTCAAGCGTCCCCAGGATTTGAAGAAACATGAGAAAATTCACACAGAGGAGCATCATCAGCAGCACAAGCATTCCAAGGCCATCACCGTCGTTGATCCCGCGTACGTTTCTCGCGTTCGCGGCGAATCTGCCACTCGCCCATCCGATACAAAATCTTCTTCCAAACCCGACACCCATCCACCCAGAGTGCCCACCTCTCGCTCCAAGTCCCACTCTTCGTCCGAGTCTGATGGTTAGTCTCTGTGCCTCCCTCCCTTCAGCCATCGCCTTGGCGCTGAACTTTTACTAACAGGCTCTCCTTTTGGTCTCTTGCCGACACCTTCTCCAGAATTAGGCCACTCCTCTGCCCATCCTCATGGTCATCCGCCACACGATATGTTCATAGATCACCAATCTCTTCCCTCCTGGGAAATTTTGAGACCTGAAGATGTATCATTACCGACTGGCTCTAAGCGTTCGCACGACTATAGCGTCGACGACTTTTTCACAGATATGAAAAAGAGACGTGTCAATCCTTCTTATGATCCGCGTGAGTTTCTCCCCACCCCTGCTTGTCGTGAAATTCTAACCGTCCCTTGCAGGAATGGCGGAACGTCTAAATAATCTCGCCTATCACCAGCATGGTGGAAACTACGGCACCACTTTTAACCCGCGCTCCGTCTCCCTGGACATTCGCACCCCAGAAGAGCTCGCAGCCGTAAACGAGTTCCTCGTCACCCTCGGCCGCGATGTTTCTGTTGATCGGCATCAGCCGGTATCCAGTCCAAACCTCCCGACAGACGCTTATTTCGACACTGCCAACTTGAGTCAACTTGGTCTTGCCGGGATGCCTGGCCTACCGGTGACTCCGAACTATGATCACTATTCGAACAACTCTTCTCAACAATTCGTCCCAAATACTTATCATAATTCGAGATCCAACCACCCATCTGTTCAAGGTGGGCACTACGCCAACGTGTACTCGTCTATGAACGATTCCTCGATCAACTACTCTCCAACCAGCGATTACGGTCCTCAGCACGGTCGCCGCTCCTCGGCCAAGTACGCATCCGCGCCAAACTCTTTCACCAATCAGCATTACCACCATCCCACCCCACCTCTTGACAACGGCTCTCCACAATCCAATGTATCTACCCCCGTTACGACTACCCCTCCCCAAGTCCCTCTCCAAATGTCAGATACCTTTGACTACCTGCGCACTTCCAGGGGGGCTCCTCCAGTTGCTCACCTCGCACCGCCTGAATACATGTCCAAGGCCATGCGCCCTATCATACCTTTGAAGAGTGATCCTGGTGCCGTTCATACGGCAGCCAGCAGACCGGAGCCTGTGGAGCCCAAAATATCGTTCCCTGCTCATCGAGGTCTTCCCGCGAAGCTCTCCTCTTCTTCGACATCAAAGCCGAGTCCGCTCTATCCTCTCTTGACATCAGGGGACATTCAATACAAGCTTCCTCCTTTGAATCGCATGTATCGTTCGCCCTCACCGTCATCGTCACGGGAATCAAGTCCCAGCTCGACCCACTCCTCTCCCCGCGTACAGGCGAATGTTCTCCCCAGTCTTCGCTCGATTGCCTCCCCCATTTTGGGCCCTGGCAGGTCGCCAGAGTCGGAAGAACTACCCAAGGAGCTGGACAAGATTGAGCTCCAACACCGTTTCTCAGACGAAGAGCGCAAGCGACACGCGGAACTTATCCTGAATCTACTCGTCACCGTCAATAATGACTACAAGAAACAACATCCTGCATCTTCTCAAGCAGAAAGTCGCATCCTCGAAGGCCCCAGAGATATTGAAATGGGTGCCGCGTAACATAATACCTGTTTAATGACACAACCTCTACATCAACGATTACTAGTGTGACATGTGTTTTTATCTCTGTACAATGCATAAAGTTCAAAGTGCTATAGTCTGGAGACATCGTTCCTCTCAATTGCGCTTCAAAGTTAGTTTAATTTTGGGTCCCAACCCAGACGGTGTTGGAGGAATTATGTCATTGTCAATGACCATGGCAGACATTGGAGGGCTTGTTGCCAAGGGCGAAGGTACAGCTGCCGGGAATCCAAATGACGTATTGGAAGGACCCCGGTTAAATCCAAGATTCGGCGGCAAGTTGGCAGAGGCGGGCGGTGGGCTTGTTGCAGAGCCAGATGGGGTTAACGTAGTCGGAGCAGTACCACTGTTAAACTCTGCCCAACGAGGACATTTTCGATTTGTTTCTGCAAGTTTCCGCGTGAAATGAAGAAAGAGGAACGTTTATATCCAAAGACGACGTACTCATATGACCCATCTGACCGCAGTGACCGCATCGTCTCTATCGTTAAAGCTCTGTTAAGGTCTTGTTTCATGATTACTACATGAAAAACATGTACCGTTGTATCCGGCTTCACAGGCCGGTTGAGCTGCATGGGCGTACCACCCTCCTTGACGATTTTAGCGTTCTTTCTATGTAAGCGTCTCTCTTGGTTCTTTTTCATTCGAGCAATTTCTTCTTCGAGTCTGACCCGATATCAATAACGATCGACGTCGCCAATGAAAATGAACCAACCGCTTCTTGGCACGTTTGTCCTTATCGGCATCGCCTGTTGGTGCCAAACTATCGGCAAGGGTGGCTTCTTCCTCGAGAAGCTGCCGTCCGCGCACGTAGGCGCGTATGACGGCGGTGTCGCGAATGATTTCAGTGCGCCAAATACCATCGATCTCCAGATGAGTAAGCATCAGATAGATATATTTATAAAAGTCAAAACGTGTGCACATACCAGTCGTTTTATCCGCAAAACCTTTCTGCTTCCCTCAGGCCCAACACTGCCTTCCCGTTCTAGAGACGAACCTCGACTGAAAGCAGGGGAGGAGCGCGCAGAAGGGCCTGCACCAGGCATCGGTGATATCGTAGAAACATATGGCTGAGTCGCCTGTCGTAGTGGAGGTTTCTTGACAACTTCTTTGTTTTCGTCTTCGGGCAACAACCGGGGCTCATCTTTCCGGCTGAGGGAATCAAATTGTGCCTTCCAGATCCGTTCAATTTCAGACTTATAGATGAGTTGTTGCTCCGCAACGTTGTATCGGTGGGCAGATTTGGGCCTATTTTCCGCTTCGGCTGAGTTGGAGAAAGTAAATATGAAGAACAAGAAATTCGGTTAAACAATTACCCATTTTCTGTTCATAATCCTCTCCAGCTTTGACGAAAATATCCTTCATAGATATGCGAATAAAGCTGAATGCTTCACCGCGACCGGTAGGATCACCTTCTCCATGCAGCCGAAGCATGGCTTTAGCTTGCGTTGCAAAGAGGAAGTTTTTTGTAGTTATCCAAGGTGCCAGTTGTTGCTCAATAGAAAGGTTAGATTCATCACCTTCCGCGACATCCGCCGCTTGACTGTAACCTGCATCTTGGAGATGACGTTGACCAACCTGCATGCTTTCTGTGAGCACCACCTGTTCTGGTCCGACCATCTTGAGCATTTCTGCGTCCGATGGAATAGGGCAGGAGACCTTGAGACGCCAAAAACCTTGGTGGGGACCACGTCGGTGATATTCCATAAATTCCTGTGGCCGTGGCATTGAAGGAGGCAAAGATAGAAGAAACATTATGAGATACCTTGAGCCTCTGGCGCATTTGTAGCTCATTCTGGTCTGGAAAATATTTCATCAGTCTCGATATCTTCAGCCGCTCTCCTTGACTCTTTTTGAGCAACTTGAAGGCAATAATTTGCAACCGATACTTGATAGTGTTGGTGATCTTCCGAGAGTGAGGTCCTGGCACCTCCGTGACAGGGTATGTTTGTCCAATGACAAATAGATTTTTTATTTCGCGGATGTAGTACCTGGTCTCTCCTTTAATGGTACTCCTAAATTGAGGAAAGGTTATTCAGATATGACCATGGCAATCCTCGCTTTCGTACCTTACGACAAGAAAATCTGTGGGGTAAGGCTTCTGCCGGAAAAGGGGGGCACGGACGAGGTTGTTATAGAGAGCAGGGATTGTTTGACCAGGATAAACATAGCCAAATTTCATGAAAGGAGATTCATCTTGAGGTTCAAGAACAAAGGGCACACCAAGGTCAGCCTGTTACAATGACTAGCTCAGATCCTTCCGACAACACATAATCTCCGACTAACCTTGGGAACATATTCATCTTTTTCATCTTTCTTTCGATAGTAATTTACAAGTGAACTGCCCATTCCAAAATTAGGGATAATAGGCGGGTGTTCCTCCTAAACTTTAGATCAGAACGTGCGAGAATATAAAATGATGGGTACACACGGAATACTCCCAAAGCACAAAGTTACTTGTGTCACGAAGACTTAGATCGCTCGTTTTCCGGAGACCTTCGCCAACGTTACCACCCTTGCCCAACTTTCGCCCCGCTTTATCTTTCTTTTTTTTTGCCGTCCGCACTTTACTGAACCGTAGCTCAATGTTCGATGGAAACTGTAGAGCTGGCCGATGAAAAGAGCGAGCTTCTTGTTTGGACAAACGGGTTTTGTACTTGGAGGAATTAGCTAGCTATTTTAAATGAAATACCAACCAGCTTACAAAGGGCAATTGTAGCTTCTGAGCCGGATATGCGTGTTCCACAACGAGTTGACCAAAGGTTTGCCTGACACGGTGGCGACCTCCTTCTTTTGCTACTTCGTAGAATTGGTCGTTGGAGAGATTGAATTTGTCTCGACTAGGTCCAGCGTCTGCTCGCAGTCGTTTCCTTGGTCGGACTGTCTCGACTGACAATACAAAGTCTCAATTGAAAGACGGGAATAGGTAAAAAGATACTTACCAGTTCTGTCCTCGGGAACAATGTCATCCTCGTGGTTGAACTCTAATTGAGTGAAATCGCGAAATGGTGCATTCGGACTCCATATTATGCTCTGCGTCCAAGAGCCAGACTCCAGACTCTTATTCACGGGAGTTGTAAGATTGTTTTCGTTGGCTGGGGCCTGTACCATAGGCATATCATTTGAGTCATATATAATTTGGTCCTCCCAGTTGGAAAGTAGAACGAGATCAAATGTGCGGTCGTCCAAAGGCAAAGTAACTGGAACACCGGTCCTATCACGCTCCTATACATCGTGAATTAAAAATGGATCGCTAGGTATTCCGACTCACCTCAAGGGCTCTCCACAGGTCAACTTCAACGCTCCCCGCTGAAACCACCTCCTCCACTCGTTTGCTCTCAACCTGCCTTCTCGTATCCCCGACAACAGAGTCCAAGAACGCCCGAGGAACCTCCCTCTTCCGAGGATATACCGTTTCGACTGTGAGGTGTGATAAGAGGCAGTGGGTCACAAAAGCTAGAATCCGACAATACCTTGATACGGTCGCTTCGCGAGACGCGACTTCCGCACGGTGTAACCTTTGAACAATTCACTAAAGTTCAGAATCCTATTTTTCTCAAACGCTGGGAACCGCTCGTAAACACTCTTTGGTCTTTCGACCAGACGCTTGACAACACGAACGCGTTTCCCCTTCTTGCGAACGACGGGAGAATGAACCTCCTGCTTGACACGCCCAGTTGCTGATTCCTCTTCTTCCTCCTGCATTTCCCGATCTATCTCTGCCTCCCAATCCTCACCCTGTTCTGGTCCAACAGCATCGTCCTCATCCCACTTGTCGTTATAAATCTGACTAGGATTGAGAGCGGGTAATCCGGATATTCCAAGTTGATTTGACAAGCCACTACCTGTGGGAAGTGATAGTCCATCCAAAACGTGGCTAAGTGAAAATCCTGTTAGAGCAGAAATTGCGTCGTGTTCGTCCTGGTTGGCCATGATGAGTTTGGTGAATGCCAATAGTGACACGCTCTCGCCAATTAGACCTAAATACGACTACAGTTGCGGACAACTAAAGTCAACAAATTTATAGACTGATTTATTGAGACCGGTAGAGATTTTTTAAAAGTCCGAAAACCATCGGAATAGGCAGGAATTGAGTAGATCTTTCAAATGGTACCGGCAGATTTCCCAAAAGTGAAGATTTGTCAGAAAAAAAGTCCAAAATTTTGGCGCAGGCCATAAAAAATCGATAAAATCTCGAAAAAGTCATTTTTGAATAGATCTTGATGAGTACTGTCGAAGTCCACGTAAAAAATCGAGATAATCTATCTCCTCCCCTATGAAAAAAAATCCTACTATGCCACCCAAACCTGGAGGCCATCCTCCTAAAAAATGTTGCAATCTTGCAGGCCTCCAAAATAACCCTTCTTTGACTTCCATTTGAGGTCATGAATGCATTTTCCTTCTGAAGTTTGATTGTGAGCTAAATCCTATTGAAATGGTATGTACTAGCTTTTAATGTGTAATACAGTCATCCACCCACCAATGATACGCCACCATCATTTGATACACTTTTGACTAGCTAATATCTCACTCAATAATACATCGATTTTTGTAAAATAAATTCTAACGTGCACTATATGTTCGCATCTACCATTGTACAAGATTTGGGCACCCTTGAAGCAGTATTGGTGCTGCTGTGAAATTTTCAAAATGGACTGTTTTCGGAAATTGCTGCCATACAGTCACACCCCCCAATGATACACCCATAATTTTGGTTTTTCTTCATGACATGTGCTTCAAACATTCTGAAAATTTGTAGGGTTATAGAATGTAATCTATCTCAAATATTCATGTAGTTTTTATGGCTGAATGTTGTACTTCAAATTATTGGATGCAATTTCTTAGTTTCAGTGTATCATTAGCAGGTGGATGACTGTACCACGTGCTAAAAAAAGTGCTAGTACTGGGGTTGGTGTAAGTACTGATATCGCGAAGTGGAGAAGAAACCCTTCAAGGACGCCAAGGAAGCGGAGCAACACTTCCTTGAAGAATGCCCGAAAGAGGTTATACAGTGTTTCATAAACTGATTGTGGCGGTTTATGAGTGCGTATTGCAAGAGATTGACCGGCGCTGCTGCTGCATGGGCTGTGTGCAAGCAAAAGCAGCACCGGGCAATTAATCAGATGGTCATGATGGTCATCGATGTCTTGATGAACCCTGCAGCTCCGGTTGCTGCAGTTGCCGAAGCTTAAAATATCGCTCAAAATTTTGGCGCGGCCAAAAACGCGTGGGAATAATATGAAAAGACCAGTTTTGAGCTCCTTTTGCCTGTCCAGTTTCAGATCTGTCGTTAGATTTCCGTCAAAATTTCTGGTTCCTGAGATACTCAATTTGTTGACTTTAGTTGTCCGCAACTGTACATTATGTCAGATCACAGCCACCATTCAGTGTCGTCATTCCCGGTATGGACAACAAAATGACCACCAAATTGAAGGTAGAGCTCGTTCGTATCGCCAATAACTATTGCTTACGCTTTACTCAGGAATTCCACGACACCGTCGCGAAATTAGGTGAAGACGCGGTGTTCCGGGCTTTTCCATCAAAGGTGCTAAAAATTCTCGGTGAGAGCTCCGAGCGCTCACTCACCTATTCTCCGACAGATATTGTACTTGGTTTATACTAAGTGCGTATTTTGAGACTCATTGGGTGTGTCAGAGAAATACACCAAATGATTCAAACAACATCAAATCCAAACTCTCCCTTTCACATCCCGTCATCCACTGATACGACCATCTACCCCCCTCCGACACCGATTTCCGACGATGTTACCTATGAAGCGAATGTTAAGAAAAGGAAACGATTAAGTGAAGGTGGCGGAAGTGAGCATGCCAGAGTCTTGAACGACTCGACCGGTGCAAGATCCCCTCAGTTGGTTCATTCAAATTCGCATATTCTGAATGTGCATGAAATTATCAAGAGGCAATGTGAAGACTTGGTCACTCTGACTGTGCGTTTTCTGATACGTGGCTCCTTCGGCAAGGTTTACGTGTTGTCGTTCCAGGATCAAGTGAAGCTATGGGTGACTTTGGCAATTCCAAAGTGAGTATATTGCACCATTTCATTACTGCACTGACGTTCTGGTCAGAATAGAGGAGTGCGTTTGCATTATTCTATGATGTACGATTTTCTGATAACCCGCTCCCAGTGGCAACAATTTTGGTACGGGTTTTTTGTTTGATTACTTATATGTTTTACCTGCTCCACAGGAGTTCAGGTGCAAGAAGGTGGGTTGTTTGTCCATCTCCCTCGCGCAGGTGTGTTTACCTTTAAATAAGAGGTCCTTGGAGAATTACAGCGAGCTCAAGAATCAGCATTCAACCTGAGAGATACAGCTCGTCAGGATTATCTTGCTCGTGCCAAAATATGTTCTAAGCTGATAAAATACCCCAACGTCGAAGACTACTCGGTAAGCTTTTCTTACTTAGTACTCCAAGTCTGATACAATGCATGCATATTCGCAGCTTGCTCTGAAGGAACATGATGACAAACAGCAGTATCTTGCGAACCAACATTTGCGGGATATTCGCAACATGTACGCGACATTGACTGACGTTCTCCACAAGAATATTTCCAAGGTGGGTGTTCCACTGTTCATCTATGTTCTCGCAATCATAGTCTCCGGCACAAAAGATCCGTGTACCAAAAGCAAACAATACGGCAGGGCTGTACTAGCTTCAAGTTGGACTCTGTCTATGAGATTGACTTTTTAAACAGAGATTGTTTTGAAAATGTTCAAGCCGTCCAGAGCTGTACTGATCACTGTTCCTGGAATTTGAGGATGCCAGTGAACTTCCTTCACATCCTTTTGCCCCTGGTGTATAAATAGTAGCTGCGGTGGAACGTCCTGTCCGCCATCTGGGGTATCATCCATACCAGCCTCGTCCGCGTCCTGCTCCACGGCCAGATCCCAAAGCGTAACCTGATCGTCCGCACCTGATGCAGCGAAGATCGAGTCCTCCGTCGGATGCCATTCAATAGAGGTGATTGGGGCCTTGTGCCAAGCAAACGATGCAACAGGTGATGGATCTGGATCAACGGAACTGTAAAGGTTGGGTCAATATTCATTTTCTAAATTTAAATCAAAGACAAAATACTCTGTTTTCTTCACGTTTCGCAAGTCCCAGACTTTGATGCCTCCTTCGTCGCCACCACTGAGCAGCAGATATGTAGTAAGTCGGTTCCAACTGATGACATTAACGTCACTTTCGTGGGCCGAGGCAATGCCAGCGACGCTTTTACGGCCCTTGGAGCGCACATCCCAAATCTGCACGCTTCGATCTGCAGAGCATGAAGCAAAGACGGTGGGTTCTGAAGGGCTCCACTGGATATCTTCGACACTTGACGTATGAGATGTAAATGGTTGGGAGAGAGGATTGAACCCTGACGGCGTAGATGTGGTGAGGAATATTCTCGAATGAATGTCACCAGTCAATAAGCGCAGTGATGACGGTCCTGACGAAGCCCAATCCATGGCAAAACCTTCCGTTCGGCCATGAGAGTTAATGGTGAATGCAGGTGTGTGAACTCGAGGTTTATCAAATGAAGATCCCGGTACATCAAGCGACTCGACGAGCGGCTGAATGTTCCAGATATGCACTTTTCCTGTCTCAGCCCATGTCGCAACATGATAAGGCAGCGTGGATGAAAGCGGGGCCGACGCTGGTAAAGGCTGGGCACGGATTCTATTCACGCCGCCTTGGTGAGGAATTGATCGGTGCTCAATGATAGGATCCTCGTCCAGGTCGTCATTGTCGTCGTCGTCATTTTCAGAGTCGGAATCATCTGAGGGGGGGAATTCACGAATTTGTTACGAAGAAAATGATTCATGAACTCACTCACCACCATCCTTCTGGGTTCGATGTAATGAGCTTAGTTTGTAGACAACGACCTCATTATTTTTTGCAGTGTCAGCTTGCGTTCCAGCCACTAGGTAAGCGGTGGCAGGATATCGCTGACGTTCATCGCCAAGATTATCCCGCAAAACATCGAAGGAAAGACAGGGCCAATTGACGTTCATCGTATGGCGCATGATGTAGACGGAATCATCAGGCTCTAATATCTCGTCTTTATTCAGGACGTGTGTCCCATGGATGTATACTTGGGGAGCTGGAGGCGGTTCCTCTGACTCTTCAATCGCGGGAAGAACTTGATCAACATCCATGCCTTCAGAAAGGGTAAACATGTATTCTTGCACGACTACTTGGACGAAGACACACCATCTTCCCCTTCCCCATCCTCCGCATTCGTAACATCTTCATCACTTTCGATCTCGTCCTCCCAAGCATCTTCAAATTCGCCCATCTCGTCCTGTATAGATTGTTCCCGTCTGCTTCCAATTTCAGAAACTTTATGGAATGGCTGGCCATCGCGCTTTTCTTGGGGCAAGAGTTCGGTGTTTGCGCGTTTTGACATTGGAGGTAAGAACTTGAAGAAAGAAAAAATACAGTGCGATCAAATCGCCACGTGATTATCATACTTATCAATTCTCTCCGTCACCTCAAGCCATTGACTTTGAATTTGGATTTGGATTTGGAACCCTTGTAACCCCGTCACCTCTGGAAACCCTGCATGGATTTTCCATGGACTTGGTTGCATACGTGGCATCGGGGACATTAATCCTTGTCGCCCCCTAAATTTATCAGTGTGCTGAGTAAAGGTACTCAGAAGGACGCGCGTCCAATGCCGGAAATACGTGTTCCCGCATATAAAAGACCCTTCCTCAAATCTTCCTGTCAGCAACAATATGTCCACCGCAATTACTTTACCTGAGGGGTCAGTACCCGCCTTATCCTCCCGGAACCGTCTCATACTCTCTTAGGTTTACCTACGTTGGTGCGGCCTTGGTGTCTACCTGTTGGGTTCTTGTCTACCAGGTGGCGCAGGTCAGTAGGCACCGCAAGCGCGCAGGAATTGCGTATCCCCAACGTATGCAAGCTCGTTTCCAGTAGATGTTGGCTGCTGATGCCTTTGCGTAGTATATGCCGAGAAAGCTGAGGCTCAGGCCTCCAAGGATGCCCACCTTTTCAACTGTGCACAGCGTGGGTGACATGACTTTTTACGCCTTCATACATGCATATTGTCTGATGCTTCCTGCACTAGGTGCTCATCACAACACACTGGAAAATCTCCCAGTTGTGTATCTCACGTACGCAGTCTCTTGTTACCGTCTAACCAATCTTTTTGACTTTGGTCCAGAACGCTTGTTGCTGGGGTTAAATATCCGATTTTCGCCGCTTCTGCCTGCGCCATCTGGTCGCTATCTAGGATCGCTTACACGCGCGGCTACCTTACAGGAGATCCGAAGAAGGTGAGATAAAACATTCGCCTCCTTCCGTGGCCTTTCTAATTGAACAACTATTGACAGCGATCGGGTCTCCTTTACACTGCTGGCAGTGGAGCCTTGCTAGGTGAGCAATTCGCGCAGTATCTTCCACTCACCTTTTTCTAAAAAAACTTTAACTTCAGCACAACTGGTGGCTGCCACCTTCACTGTTGGCGGGTGGCTGTATGCTGGATTGTCCAAGCATTGTAAGTAAAGTGATGAGAACCACTGCAGTGAGGTTTACAGTAAACGTTCGACTATAAGAGATCATACAAGTACTATTATTTAAGGTAGAGGACATCCACTTCCTGCTAACGTCACGTGCAAAGTGTGACAGTTCCAAGAAAGGTACTTATTTACAAAATTCTTCTCTGTTGAAGACAGAGACACTTTTTGCCAAATGTAATTCCATAGAGTTATTCTAAATGTAGTACTATTGAGGTGTAAAAAGACAGAATTGGAAAAAAATATGTATTCATAGTTTCCGACTCAAAATACTGTTGAATAAGTCAATTAACGCGTCGCATCGCGAGTCAAGCTGCCTGGGCAGCACGAAAATACCGTGGACATCGGATCATTCCACAAACGGTTGTGGACGACATGGAAAAGGCCAAAATAAACTGACTTGCTCCCTTCTCAATGACTCGCATGAGTTTCCTGCACCCACAGCACATACTTTTATATTTTCCGTCGCTTGGACCCATAACTCTATATTACTGCTCGTAAACTTGTACATGCATTCTTAATTTACATTTAAACAATTCTATGGAATTATATTTTGTTAAAATTTCAATGGGAATATCTTACACTCTTTTCTTTCATTTTTACGACCAAACTTTCCTAATTTGAACAACATGTCACAGAAATGTAACGACACGTGACGTTAGCAGGAAGTGGATGTCCTCTACCTTACATAACGTTGTGAAGCGCGTGAAACTCTACCTCCATAGAACAATGACCAAACTTCGCCCACATCGTCCTCACCCCCAAGTCGAACACGATTTGCACTTGCTGTGATGCCCAAAGCCACTTCGCGCCCCTCTCTGCCAACGTCATCCACCGATTTCGCCTTGCCGGCTTCCTCATCAAGTCCTGGGGCTTCATCATCGTCGGTTACGCTTGAAGACCCATCTTTGCTTCTACAACGATTTCGCCGCCCTAGTCTCTTGCAGAAAGGTGGATACTTGTCCGAAACAAGGCTGCATAGTCCTCTTGCTTCTTCTTTCACACTCCATGCACGCCGGCGAAGCCAGAATGCGAACCTCATGGAGGAAATTGAAGGCGACAAAGAACGAATGATAACTGATTCTCCAAACGGTTCTGAGGCCAACACCCCACCTTTAGATGATTTCGGTGGCAAGAAAGTCCTGCAAAGGCCGCCGCCTCTAACACCCCCTCGCAGAAGGTCATCTGCAAGCATGGATGCTGATATGCCCACGATCTTCAACCGCCGCCTTTCATTCCCAGTGAGTTCGGCTTGCAAAAATTCAGGAATTCTTTCTCATGCTTCTCTCTAGTTGAAGCAGCCCCGCATACTCAATCTCTTGGCGGAATCCAAGCCTGAAGAGGACGAAGTTAAATCAGAAGCCGCATTCCAGCGTCTAATCGGCTCGTGTTCAGGATTGCCCGTTCCGCCACGTACCCCGCGCCCATTCGCTGATAAGGGACGATATCCAGAGGAAGCTGTTCGCGAAGAGGCCCAGCGCGAAGAAACGCCAAGCGACGAGGAGGGTGAAGGAGAAGATGCTCCTTTTGCATTTCCTACACCTAGCGGGACTCAACCCATCAACATCCAAAAACCGCGGACTTCTGTGAGCGCCGCCGGAAGTATGAATGGGGATGATTTAAGTATGTGTACATCTGAGGCGTCTTCGAGCTATGGAACGGCCGCTATGGACGTTGATACTTGGGTAAGTTATGATGTTGGGTCTCACCACTACATCCATTCATTAAGAAACAAGCCTCTTGGATCTCCCCTAATGCCTTCGATGATGGCGGCGCCCACCCACTGGCGATATACTCCGCCTCCGACAACGAGTGCTGTTCGATCTAACAAGCGTAAACGTAGGCAATCCTCCTCACTCACAATCATATCATGGCGCTCATTCAGCTGTAGTGGACGACCGTTTCGATCCTTATCCAAGTAGCTCAAAGCGGCGCGCTGTTTCACCTTCATTGTCGTACCTGAGAGACTCACACCCGTCGATGAATTCACCTATGAACAGAAGCGCATCCAGACTTCCTATCTCCGTCCCTATCAACATGCCTACATCTGCTGCAAGTTCTGCAGCGTCTTCACCCACAATAACTACTGCATACCCTCCCTTCCCTCGACCAGTCAGCATGACATCAAGCCCGACTCTGCGAGCGACCAATATGATACTCGCTAGTCCCATTTTACGGCCCATTCCTCGCAGGCGCAGTATTGGGGAAGAAAGAGAAGTAGAGGGGGCAGGTGAGGGAGTCAACAGCTTGACTCTCGGGCACTGATTGTAGGTAAACAGTAACATTGTGGCTTGCGATGTAGAGTCCCGCCGTAAAATTACAGTCGACTCCCTCCTAACGGCTCACTGGCTTTGGTGTCATGTCAGGAACAGCCGCTGATTTTCCAAAAATTTCAAAAATTAGGCTGTGAGGGGGAAAGGGGGATTTCACAGATTGAGCATGTAACTTTTTCAGCACCAATCACCTTCGAATGAAAAATTTGGAATAATCATCCTAAAAGTGGTATTTTGTTTACAATATCATGGAATATTAATAACATACCAGCAGCTCATGTATCAACATTTTATAGCAGTTCAACAATTTTGTTACCCATTGACTCTTTTTTTTTGTCACCTGTGGCATGCCAAAATTTATTGCCCTAGAGTGTAGCGAGGCACAAGTGTAACTGTAAGGATAGACCGCCATTTGGATAAAACATGTTTTCTTCGTGAAGTTCACACGATGGTGACCTATTTTTGTAAGGTTGTGTCAATGTGAGTGAAATGTTGTCAACACATTAAAAGTGGATTTGGACACTGTGAGGACAGTTGAGGTGGCTAAAACATGTAATTGGGTAAGCTTTCCATAAAAATTTCCAGCTGTTTGGATTGTAGGTACAGATAAGCATTCCAAGGGGCCCCGGGATGTCGACCCGTGACCCGAAGTAGGGGGGGGGACCCTCTGGCAGGGCTTAAAAAATTTAATATATGTGCTTCGAAATTCTATTTTTGAGGCCCTGTAGCAATGCCAGATGCATCAGCGGCACCTCCAATAGGGTTGGACAGTTAATTAGTTTCAGTCGAAGTCGTTCTGCTCAGAGAAATGGAATTTTTTCAAATATTTCTCATTCTCCCCACTTTTCTCATTCAGCCTGAACTCACATGGCAAAAGGAAAGGTAAAGCAAGTGATGAATTCATATTATTAAAGCATACTAATACATGTTTTAAAAGAAAAATAGGGTCAAGTATGACGCTTCGACAAGAGTGCTGTGTCCCAAATGCGGTACAAACGTTCAGGTTGGAACTGCTGGGCCTGCTGGCCTCGAGCAGCACCAAGGGAAGGGTCCTTGTCGAGACACATGCCAGAAGAGGGAACAGCAGAAAAAAACGTGCACCTTATTCGACTTTGGGTTGAAGAAAGGCAAGGACGCCGCCGCCAGTAACCCCCCAGTCACAGGAAGCTCATCATTGAAGAGCCAGCTCACTTTTCCTGCTCCTATCGTTGTTCAACCACTAGTCAGGCCAGCCAGTGAATCAGACCATCGGAAACTCAATCTGCAGAACCCAGAGCGCAAGGGGTGTGCGTCGGGATGGAGATTGATTGGGGAGCTAAGAATGGCCACTGCTGAAAACATGAAACCAGATATACCGACTGCGAGAGCTGATGATGAGATATCTGGATTCGGAAGGTACCTGCGCTCCGAGGAAATGGTGTTGTGAACTCCATGAACGCACAAAGCGTGCATGTATGGCTTAACAGGTCTGCTAGGCAGTGGTATGACATATTGCGTAGATGACGGGACCCTTGTACACAGGGTTCTTCGAATATTAATAAAATCTGTATATGTTTTTCTTGGAATATCTCTGACATATCCGTTTTTGGCCTAGGAGAGGGGGGGGGGGTGGTCCCGGATGGCTTTAAAAAAATAAATCTACCCCGTGTTCTTTCTGAAATCCCTGGCCCCCCTTGAAGCATTCTATAAAAATTTCCAGCTGACTGGAATGTAGGGCACAATGTTGAATGTGTCTTGTTTAACTCATTGCTATATGCCATCTAAGGGGATCTTCACCACAGGCCATTCATGTGCCATCCATCATGTCCAAATCACTGGAAATATGTATTGCAAGATATAACTACATCTGCAAACAGTTTGAAAGCTATGCAGGTCTACCAGACCTAAATAGCTTCATTAGGTAATTAGGTTGACCCCTGATATAGTGTTCTAAAGTCCAGTCCAGTTCGGTTTTTTACCTCGAAATGAGGCAACTGGCAACCACAGCTGGTCTAGACCAATCCAGACATTAAGGGACCGTAACCGGACTGCTTGAGACTGGTACTAATTGGTCCACAACACAAAAAAAACTGGTCTTTTATTGTAAAATTTACTGTACCAAATAACCTAAATATTACCTCACATAAATTGCATACATAGATAGATATTTTAATTCTCTGTAGACTGATCAAAAGTTTAAGCAATTCCGTTAAGATTTGACTGAGATATGGTGAAAACAGGAAGGACATACATTCAAATTGCGTTTGTAGGTGCAACTCATTTTGGATGTTAAATAAATAACATCACATGGTACAAATGGTTATCTGTTTTGTTGTCATTTTTATGATGTCATATAGCTGTACATAAAATAATTATAGGGTCAGGTAAATTTACAACAAATACATGTACAAAAAATGTTTTTTGCCATATCTCAACCAGTTCTTGACTGTTTTTGATGATTCAGGGACCGAAAATTAAGTATAATTGTGCGTGAGTAAGGTCCAACATGTGATGGGATGAAAGACCAGTTGCAACTGGTCTAAACTGGTCTTTTTCAGTTTTTAAATATTTACAAAACATGGCAACTGGCAACTGCAACTAATCCCAAATGTGGGCAACTGCAACTGGAAAAAGACCAGACTGTGGTTCAGTCCAGTTCAGTCCTATGTATATTTTCAGTCCTGTAGACTGGACCTGTGAACACTAGCCTGGACCCACTCCTTATAAAAGCTAGCTCATGTGGGATAAGAGTTCATGTATACTACAAGCTACTACATAGCTGATGTATACATGACATCCACTAGCTTGCTAGCTAGCCTCATCAAGAAGGGCAAATTTGACACAAAGATTCCTCATGCAGGTTGAGTTTTTGGCACTGAATGCCCTGACAGCCAGGTGACAAACATTATCAGTGTTATCATGGCACTTGCAAAAATTTTACCATTTCAAAGGCAATGAACCACAGCCTTCACAGTAAGTTCTTTTTTCATATGTCAAATCATTCCTATTGTTACTTCTTGTCAGGCCTTATCAGACATATTCACAGTCACTTCAAATCAATGCACAATTTGTACCTCATCATGAAACAGTGAGACACTCCAACCGACAACAAGATTCTTATGGCCTCAGGTAAGAAATTGTTCAACAACTTGCTTCAAGCTGATTACCTCAAGATAATTGAAGCTAACACCACTGGGATTAAGGAAGTGTTTGAAAAGCAGAGGGCTAAATCCACAGTACACCATTTTTTTGGTTACACTGTGTTATTGACCATTTTTCATTGCTTAGGAACCTTGGGACCAAGAAAATTCAAACAGCTTTTGATCAAGTGGATGGTGACATGTGATCAACCCTTCACCGAAGTAGAAAACCCAGAGTTCATTGTTGCTATGAGCTATGGGAGAACATACTCAAAGTTTACACTCCCAAAAAAAGATGGTGTTTGCAGGCAGGGGATGAAACTAGGTGAGGAGGTAGTCAAGGAAACCAAAGCTATGTTTTCAGTAAGCTCATTGATTTTGATGCATCATTTTCTTATCCATTCATTTGAAATTTGTTGTAGGCCTTGGAAGGAAAAGTAAGTCTCTCTCTTGATGCCTGGACATCAAGCAACTGGTATGTGTTTTTGGTGATTGTTGCTCATTATATCACAAATGAGGGGGAATGTGGTGAGCTTTCAATCAGTATTCATATATATTCAGCTCATCCTTTCTTCAGAAGAGCTACTTATCAATTTCCAAGAGCTACTGAGTGAACATTCAGGTGAGAACATGGTGGAAGTAGTCTGGTCAACATTGGAGAAATATGTCATCCAAAACCAAGTTCATCAATCTGATATCAATATTTCTTGATTTTGTTTACTGATCAGTCATTAGATTATGGCTATTATGATGGATAATGCAAGCAATAATGATACATTGATGGAAGCACTAGAAATCAAGTGCCATGAAGCAGGGATGGAGTTTTCAGCTTTGGATTCTCACATGCACTGTATCCCTCATACCATCCACCTTGCTGCCATCAAGATAGGTCTCCACCACTGATTTGGCTTATTCTCGTCCTGAATCACTTTTAGCTTCTGGAAGGCATTGGCTTAATGTCAAAGTCCACAGCCAAGAAGGCCAGCTCCAGCATCAACTATCAAGACAACATTCACACTGCTCTTGACCATGTGGATGACATAGATCCTACAGCTGATGAGGAAGACATCAAAGATGATGAAGGAAACACTACAGAATATACTAGCCAGGTAAAGGCAGCAGTATGGAAGGTTAGTTTTGATTTTATGATATTTTTATCAATTTCTTATTGAGGATACTATTCAAGCTTCAAAAAATTATTTGCTCTGTATACTCAACACCTCAGCATCGTGAAAGTTGGGCTGGGCAGATCCAAACCACAAATGTCCATAGTGGTAAATTACAAACCAATTTAATTCCTATCCTCAACGTCAAAACCTGCTGGTCCTTAACTCACCAAATTCTTCATATGTCCCTCTTAAAACCCTTTTTCCTTTTTTGTTAATTATCTAACAGGTTGTTGATTCATATGCTCACATTCATCGAGATCTTTGGCAATACTCCTTGTCCAATGAAGAATGGGAGGTGATTGAACTTGCGGCTGAGTGGTTGAAATGCTTCCGTACAGCGACTACCCAGAGGTCAGAAACACGTACACCAATCCTTTCAACAATGTACATCAGGAAACAGTAAATTTATAAGTCGTTTCTCGGCAAAATCCATATTGCTGGTAGTTTTTGGTTCTTCGCCGTAGTAGGCAGTAGCTACAGTATATCTGGGTAGTTGGCCTTGCATGTACATATCCTGAGTAGTTGTCCGGCAAGTGTCACTAGTCCCAATATTCTTTCACCAGAGACCTGTAGCTTCAGTAGAAGAGATAACTAAAGCCAACGAGCAGTAGCAGTTGAGAGGAAACTGGAATGAAAAAAAAAAACTTTATTTGTGCGACTAAGGCACTTCTGAATAAAGGTGCACGACAAAGAATGAAGTAAATACATTATGCTAAGAGGATAGTAT
>KN838547.1:300752-313457 GCA_000827195.1 Laccaria amethystina LaAM-08-1 | reverse complement strand
AACGCTACTGAGATTAATAGGAGAACTACAAGAAACTATGCATTAGGGGACTTGTCTACCCAGATACTGAGGATATCAAGGTTACTGGAAGCTACTGACTCAAGTCAGCGCCTCCTGATGATTTTATGGGTGTAAAACTGACAGCTGTGCCTGTAATATGGGCAGTGCACAACCCTACCTCAAGCCAAACACTGGTGTGTACAGCCCAATGCCAGCAAACTGCAGAGGGCGAGGATCTGGTGGGAACTTGGTGGCATGGACATTGTAGGGGTCGCTAACCATTCTCAAAGGGGTGTAGTGGCTCAACAGCTACTGTGTGCTCTAAAGGCAGGGCTGTGCACCAAGCTGAGAAATGGAGGGTTTGATTCCCCCTGCTGCAGTTACCATAAGACTGCACCCATGGCTTTGCTGTGGGACAACCACTGAGCTCCCTGTTTGGGGTGAGAGGTCTGAAAGGATGGCTCAGTGGTCAGGGGCAATGACCACTCTGTGAGCCCTTGGAAGTCCAAAGGGGGTTGTGTGATGTGCCATTGGTGATTGAGTACTGTGGGGTCCCCTTGGGTGGACAGCATACCTAACAAGCTGATTGGCCAGGCTCAGTTCCTGGTGAGGCTGTGTCATTTGCTGTTGGTGATTGAGTACCATGAGGTCCCCTCAGGTGGACAGCATACCTAACAAGCTGATGGCCAGGCTCAGTTCCTAACCTATAAAAGGGACCAAAAGGATAGGACATGGTAAAATCTAGTGCTTGGAAGTCCAGTCCCAAGACTGGAAAAAGACTGAGACTGGACTGGACCAAGACTGCCCAAGACCGGAAATTTGCAGGACCATCAAAGACCGCAACTGCGGTCCGGTCTTTGGTCTCTCGCGATTTCGGAAATTTAAAGACCAACAAAAGACCGGTCTAACCGGTCTTAACCGGTCTTTAGTGGAACTCGTAACCAAACAAAACTCATAACCAAATACAAACACAAATGATCTCTTCCCACCACTACCATCCCCATCACCGCCCACACCCACCTTCACATACACACCAACAACAACACCCACGACCTCCGTGCCACCATGACGGCCCCCCAAACAAAGACACCCGCCTGTGAATGAAAACGACCACCTGAGAACCAAAACGACCGCTCGCAAATGAAACCAAGCACCGATCAATGAAGGGGACCGGCTACCAACAAAAACAGCTGCCTACGAACAAAAACTACCACCCATGAACAAAAATGATCACCTGCGAACGAAGATGGCCGCCCACAAACAAAAACAACCACCCCCAAATGAAAACGACTGCCTGCGAATGAAAACGACATCCACGAACAGACCCAGGTGACGACGAGCTGAGGTGAGCAACCTCACCTCTCCCCACTACTCATTTCTTTATTCTTTATCACAGGATCCAGGTTCCACGTCGCCGACAGCAATGTGGCAACCAAACGACGACAAATGTTGTTCATCGTTCGTCATTGTTTTGTATTTTGGGATACCAGGTAAGTACCCCCATTCCCTGTTCGTCCCGTTCCAACTCACTGAACACAACCACGCTGCTGACAACAACCACGACCCCACACCCAATGCCAACGATGAACCACAACCACCCCACCACCCACAAAAATGAAGAACACCGCCTACGAATGATTGTTGACGGCGCATAGAGACTACACAGGACGATGATGGAGAGGGGCAGATGACGATGATGGAGAGGGGTGGATGATGACGAGGCGAAGTGGCCACGACAACGGATAATGATGGACAACGAGGATGCGTGAGTGCTGTCCCCCACTTCCCCCACCCCTCCTCCTCCGAAACAGAGCTCGTAGTAGTATAGCTACTCAAATATATACATTGTAAATAGCTCCAAGATCGGTCCTCAACCAGTTGAGACTGGTCTTTCAACCGTAGAAAACCTCAAAAAACCGCACTGAACTGGTTAATGTCAGTTTCGTCCAGTTTTTCGAGGTTTGTCAACTTGCGAGGACCGGTCCAGGTCTCGGTCTTGTCAATATTTGACAAAAGACCGGACTGGACCGGACTTCCAAGCACTAGTAAAATATGGGGACTTGAGCTGAGAACAATCCAACTGGACATCTGGACAGGACACCCAGATACAGTGTCTGGGCCATAGTTAGTCACACAGACTCCTATGAGCACACATGGGTTAAATGTGGCAAGACAGTGACTCTGGATAGATGGGGTTCTGAGCCGGTAGGCAAAATCAAACCCTCTGCTGGGTAGTCAAGAGATCCAATCAGGTCCTGCACAAGCAGGGCTCTAAATTTTGCTTCACCTGATCATGCTCGTCCCATTGGCCGTACCTGTTGCTAGCGACTGGGTACTTAACAGACGAAACACTACTAAGATGGATTGCACAGAGAAGCAAGATGATGAGGCTGCCTCACTCACTTACATAGATGTGCTCCAAAACAGTGTTTCTGTGCCAGGCTGCATGGGGGAAGGATCACCACAGGCATGCCTCCACCAGCGCATGGGGCAATCTCAAGGGGGTCAGGAATAAATGGCATTAGGGGCCATAGGTGGTCTACAAAATTGTAAGGTCTGACATAGGGCTTTGCCCTAACAGACTTAAATTTGACTCAAAAAAAAAAAAAAAACTGTTCTCAAGGAGGAGGGGCTACATCCTCCAACATCACCTCCCTCTCCTAATGTATATAGCATTCCTTCCTGTACCATAGATTGTCTATAAAACTTCCATTATTAATTATATGAGTACAGAAATATTTTGAAAAAAAAAGTACATACACTGAATACAAGCCACAATAACCTGAACCAAAATATTGTAAAGAAATCTCAAATAATTTTAGAATAACAATGTCTAAAAAATTAAAAAGTTATTGTGATTTTTCTTTAGATAATACTGTTGTTTGTGAAATACTGGATGCAAGCCACATTAACCTGGACAAAATTATTGTAAAGAAATTTCACATAACTTTACAGTAACAGTGTCTGAAAATTTGTGAAATCATTTTGATTTTTCAATAACAAACAATAGTGTTATCTAAATAAAAATCAACATTGTAAACCAAACCTGGGGGTCAAATGGCTGTGGTTGATGCACATGGGTTGTGTTGTCAATCAAGGAGCATTTGGTGGGGGGGTGACACTTTCTCTGATCTGAGAAGGGTTTTTTCAGAGACTCTGTGTAGTCTACCAAAGAGACCTGGTGGTCTGGTGAGATGGGGGGAAGAACTAGGGAATATCACAGGCTACCCTGGGGTTTTCCAGGGTAACTCACACCAATACCCGTCAAAACCTGTACCTGTGACCATGGGTACAGGTTGATGGGTGCAGGTAATGGGTTGGCAGCAAAAATTTATTATTTACAACCACCTAGGTTATCTTATCTTAAATAACACCTTTACATTTTCTTAGGTGCTTTTTTTTTTACCTTTGGGTTCTGGTTGAGGGGTTATACACAACTAGAATTGTAATAAATAATTTTTCTGCAGTGACAGAGGAAATCCTCTCTCTGCCTAGATACATAATGCATGTTTAAAATAAATTAAAATAATGGGGCAGAGCCATCTGGCTCTGCCCCATTGTTCTCATGAGGTCCTCCACATTACTGGGCTCTACACTTTGTCATTTGACCCTACTCATCCTGGTTGCACTGTATGCATTGCCATTGGGCTCTACAGATTGTCGTTGGGCCAGGCACATTGTTATGGGGCCCTCTTCCATGTTGTTTGCCACTCTGCCCTGTCATATGCATGTTTTGTGTTCTTCATGTCATTGTGTGGGTCAGATAGCCAGGGTGGGCCTTGGCTGGTTGTTGTGGTGGTTGCTACAGAGGTGTTGTGTGGGTTTTAAGGGCATTAGTTGGGGTCCAGGATGAGCCATGAGTCATGGCCTGTTCTCACAGCACAACAACTGGGCCTCCCACTTGCTAGGTCCCCCCTTGTGTTCTTCCTGCCATACCCCCCAATCAAGCCAGCCCACATCCCTCTAGAGAGGGGAGGGGCATGTGTGGGCAGATGGCTGCAGTTGGGAGCAAGCTGGGTGATGGGCGTTGAAGGTAGTGGTAGGAGAAAACCACGCCAAGGGTATTGTGTGGCTGCATGTGACTCAATCACACTGACCAGCAAATGCTGGAAGACCCATCAAACCTGTGTTGCAGGTACAGGTTGAGTGAGGGTTACAAACTTGCATCCCTTACCCACACCCACAGTCACCCACAGCACCAACCCACATGGGTTCATAAGCCCTTGACATTCCCTAGGAAGAACATACAATGTGATTGAGGAGAATGGGGAAAAAGGCTAAAGGCATGTGTTTTGGTGGATCTGAGGGAAAGGTGATAGATCAAGTTGAGGTAGAAATGTCAACACAAAACTTATAAATGATTCTCTCTGCTGCTGGTGAGTCATTGGTTCAAGCAAGGGTTGATGACCAAATTCAGATTGAGTGCTGCAATGCATGTGAAATTTGTGACATGTCACAATATCTTCTTTAATCCTTTCCCACTTCACAAAATAAAGAATATATTCTTGTTATCTTCACTCTTTCATCATTGATCAAAACCAGAAGATGGTGAAAATATATTCACAATTGAAGCCCTGGTCAAATGCTGACATTATTGAAGAAGAAAATTTGAATTTTTTTCTTCATTTCCTCACTGATATTATCCATGAACAATTTTTTACTTTATTCTTAATTTATTCTTGGTATCTTCTTTGAATAAATAAGCCAAAGCCCCCAGTTTTTTTTTGAAATATTTGTAATCAAAAGAAGTGAGGGGCTGAGCACAGCAAAGCACCATACTAGATGAGATAACTTCAGCATCCTATGAAATATGAAAGGAGGGAGGAATATTTAGATGCAAGAAATCCATAGACACAGATAACTTCTTTTTTTCCTAGGACTTGTCCGACTTACTCAATTCAGATTTCAGATAGTAAGTTAGTAATAGTAATATCCGAGGAGACAGGCAAGACCTGAGCATCTGGAGAGCTCGATTGTATGTAGTAACCAACCAGCTATACAGATGCTGAGAGGGATGGTGGGTGGGTCAAACAATTAACTGATGAATGAGAAGACTCTTTTATGTGTCAGAACGATAAACTGAGCGACAAGGAGAATGGAGTCTCCTTGTCTAACATTCGGAGACATATGATTGTTTGTACTTATAAGTACAAACACAAGATTTCGTTCTGACCCTCTGATGTTATCTTATCCTATAATGAGCTTGTCACTCATTCCTTGTGTTTGCTCATCACAGAATGAGATGACTTTAGCATCCTATGAAATATGAATGGAGGGAGGAATATTTAGATGCAAGAAATCCATAGACACAGATAACTTTTTTTTTGCCTAGGACTTGCCCGACTTACTCAATTCGGATTTTAGATAGTAAATTAGTAACAATAATATCCAAGGAGA
The DNA here is from genome assembly GCA_000827195.1 of Laccaria amethystina LaAM-08-1. Lineage (NCBI taxonomy): Eukaryota > Fungi > Basidiomycota > Agaricomycetes > Agaricales > Hydnangiaceae > Laccaria > Laccaria amethystina. The sequence continues at coordinate 308,060 of KN838547.1, read as the reverse complement.
CAGGCAAGACCTGAGTGTCTGGAGAGCTCGATTGTATGTAGTAACCAACCAGCTATACCAACCAGAGTGTAAGCTCACAACAAGCAGGTTGGTTTGGAGGCCAGATGAACTACCCAAATCAAGCAGCACTCTGGAGAAAATTTCTTTTGCAAATATAAATACAAAGTAGATAATATGAATAAGTTAGAGAGAGAGATTCCCATCAGATGCAACGATGAGCGCAGACAGGATTTTATTTTTAATACAAAAAAGTTCGAAAATGGCAGCCAAGGAGTCGATATGGGACTTGTTGTATGCTTTGAAGTGCTCATTGGAAGAATCTCTTCCATGTGGTGCCAGTAGAGCAGAAAGGCAAGAGAGAGGTCCAGCCACCTGTGGCGGCAACAATCTCTGGAGGTACGCCAGCAAGGAGGAGTTCGACAGCACCTCCTATATGAAAGCTATGACCAAGAATATGTGCAAGCATAGCCAATAACCAGATGTGGTTGCAAAAACTGAGAAATTTGTGCTTGAGGAGAATCTTAGATTGAGAAGAGGTGGTTTTGTAGGTGAAGAGAGAGGTGGATTGATCAGAAGATGAGTTGACTGTGAGATGGTTCTTCAAAGCTGCAACAGGGCAGAGAATATCATTGCATGCGGTCAGAATGACAGATGCACCCAATTCCTTCGTTGTTTTCGTCCAGGGAATACAAAAATTTGCAGAGGACAAACCATCGTGTAACTTTTGAAACATAATTCTGGAAGAGGATGAGAGAAATCAAAGGAAAGAGGAGAGAGTGTACATGGTGGAGCGAAGAACATTATATTTTTTATCAAAAGCTGCAGCAGTGGTAACTGCAAGTTCACCTAGTCGGCGACAGCCAAAGAAAGCGCATAGAGCAAGAGCCCATATAGCTGCATGGAGAGGAGTAGAGAGAATGAGGGAATGGTGGAGGACTAGTAAATGCTCAATAGAAACAGGAGCTCAAAGAGGCCGTTTATGTTTACAACCTTCCTTATTGGCCGAAGTACAGGCTAGTTGAACCCATTCGTCATCTCCAAAAAGCTAATTATAATGTAAATTAGTGTTTTAAAGTCCAGTCCAGTTCGGTTTTTTGCCTTGAAATGAGGCAACTGGGAACCACAACCAGTATAAACCGATCCAGATATTAAGGGACCGTAACCGGACCGCTTCGGACCGGTCCTAATCAGTCCACAACACAAAAAAAAACCATCTAGACCGGTTGCAACCGGTCTTTGATTGTAAAATTTACTGTACCAAATAATTTAAATATTACCTCACATACATTCAAATTACATTTGTAGTTAGTAATTTCCAGTTTGTAGGTGCAACTCATTTTGGATGTTAAATAAATAACATCACATGGTACAGATGGTTATCTGTGTTGTTGTTATTTTTATGATGTCATATGGCTGTACATAAAATAATTATAGGGTCAGGTAAATTTACAACAAAATACATGTACAAAAAATGTTTTTGGCCATATATCAACCATTTCTTGACCGTTTTTGATGATTCAGGGACCGAAAATTAAGTAAAAATGTGCATGAGTAAGGTCCAACATGTGATGGGACGAAAGACCGGTTGCAACCGGTCTAAACCGGTCTTTTTCGGTTTTTAAATATTTACAAAACATGGCAACTGGCAACTGCAACTGATCCCAAATGTGGGCAACTGCAACTGGAAAAAGACCGGACTGTGGTTCAGTTCAGTTCAGTTCTATGTATATTTTCAGTCCTGTAGACTGGACCTGCGAACACTAATGTAAATAAAGTTACTGATTTATAATCACAAAGTATTAGCCTAAAGACCAGTCATAACCGGTTAAAACTGGTGCAGACTGGAACTGGTCTAAAGACACAAAAAGACTGCAGACCATGGTTTTTTGCGGTCCGGTCCAGTATTTTTAGCTTCTGGGAAAAGGCAGACCAGTTACGGTTACGTTTAAGGCCCCTCAGCACCAAAAAACCAGACCAGACCAGACTTTTAAACACAACCTTTGTGTTCTCCAATGAAAGCGCAAAGGAGAGGGTAAGAATCAGGCATTCGTGCTTCTTTGTCAATGCCCCATGCATCACAGAATTGAGTAAACTGCAGTGTACCTGCAGCATATGTACTTTTGGTGTTTGGTGCATAAGCACCACAGATGGACATCATCACGATTCTAACTAGTCATGGTGGAAGAGAGGCTATGAGATGTTGTCTGTGACGAGCCACATGTGGTGTATCCCAAGTGAATAGACGATCAGCAGGGAGTCTCCTTGTCTAACATTCGGAGACATATGACTGTTTGTACTTATGAGTACAAAAGCAAGATTTCGTTCTGACACTCTGACATTATCTTATCCTATAGTGAGCTTGTCACTCGTTCCTCGTGTTTGCTCATTGCGGATCTAGTTTAGATCATATAAACTATGACCTAATTTCAGCAATAAACATGAGGACTTATACAAGACTTGTACTGTGCCATTTCATTCAATTCTCATGTCACACATCACAGGCTCCTATGATTTGTCCAAAATGTCACACTTGTCCTGCATCACATGGCTCTTGTACGAAAACGCTAGCAGGTGCTCCTACCAAATAAGGCAATTAAGGGTCTGATTCAGTGGTGGGCAGGTGTCAGGTTGGACCCTGTCACCCTCCTTTTGGGAGGTGTACGAAACTAAAATTTCATACAAGTGGTCACAGGTCACACCCTTGTGAGAATTGAATGAAATGGGACAGTATCTGTCATGCACAGCACTGGCCACAACTGCAAGTTATCTCTGAGTGTCATTCACTTCTTCAAGTACTGGTTTCTTCCATGACATGATTCCTACTTTAAGTCACTGAACATTAACTGCAAAAAAGGTTGGCCTATAGTAGTTGTCCCTTCTTGCTGACTTCCTGAATGCACTGGGTTACAACTTGGTTAAACCTTTATAGCAACACAGACACCTCACTGGCCAATTTGCCTGAAGTAGTAAACAATAATTGAAGTTGTAATTTGGGGATACTACATGGAATTCTCATCACCATCAGAGTTATAGTCAGCAGGTAAACATTGACCATTGTGGGCCCTAATCTGCCATCAACGTAGCCTTGTTTTCTCCTGTCAACAATCCCCTTCCCTGGGTACCAAGTAATATTTTCATAGTGCCTAGCAGATGCCTTGACATTTGGATCCACTATGATTAATGTCAAGTGGCTGTTAACACAGATTTGCATACATTATATGTGAAATGCTTACCAGAGAAAGGAAGGGTGTGAGCTGCTGTCTTCATGTCCTCTTCAAATTCTTGTGCTTCACTATCAAGCAACAGCTGGCTACCATCTGGCTCAATAATATTAGCATACAACTCTGGGAGGTGTGATGTTAGCCAGGCTCTACCTTCTCAAAGTAGTGCTTGGAAGTCCGGTCCAGTCCGGTCTTTTGTCAAAATTTGACAAGACCGGGTCTGGGACCGGTCTTTGCAGGTTGAAGAACTACGAAAAACTGGACTGAACCAATGTCAACCGGTTCAGTGCGGTTTTGGTCGGTTTTTTACAGTTGAAAGACTGGTCTCAACCAGTCTTGTAGCTACTGAGTTGGGTAAAACATGTATGTAAATGACTAATTATATTGTGTTAGGCTAGTTCTACATGAGGGCGAACAAGGGGGGGTAGGAGGAGGGGGGGGGGAGCACTCACGTGTCCTTATGGTCATCCATTGTCACCCATTTCATTCTTCACATCACTGCCATGTCATGCCATCGTTGTCCACCTGTCTCCATCGTCGTCGCGTAGCTGTCGTCGCGTGTTGTTGATGCCAAAGGTGGCAGAGGGTGATGTGATGTGACGGTGGTTGGTGGGTGTTACGAAGGCCACTGGGCATTGTGGCTATTAGATAGGAGAAAAAAAGGGGGGTAGGGTATACAATCTACTCACCTGCCCTACGTGCGCCGCCATCGCCATCTGGACGATGTGGCACACCTAAAGGAGTGCTACATCGTTGTCTCCATGTGCCATCAACCGAGCAGGCGCTCGTTGTTGCTGCCATGGTTGGTGTGTGTGCATGGGCCAAGGTGGGTGTGAACAGTTGACGACAGTAGTGGGAGGTGGCGGCCATAGGAAATGTCGAGAGAGTGGTGGGGGGTGTCGTCGTGGAGGACATGGCACGCCATGGCCATGTGGATGTTGTTGCCGAGGATCCAGCGCATGAGATGGCGGACCGCGGTCGATGTGTATGTCGTTTAGCCCATCGCAGGCACTGACGATGCGAAGCAGTAGTCACGAAAGGGGTGGTGATGGTGATGGGGAAGGTGGTGGTAGGTTGTGTTTGTGTTGTGTTTGTTTGGTTACGAGAACCGGTTGAGACTGGTTAGACCGGTCTTTGTCAGTCTTAAAATTTCCTAAATCATTAGAGACCAAAGACCGGACCACAGTTGCGGTCTTTGACGGTCCTGCGAATTTCCGGTCTTTGGCAGTCTTGGTCCAGTCCAGTCTCGGTCTTTTTCCAGTCTTGGGACTGGACTTCCAAGCACTATGCACAAGCATCAGACATAATGTAGTTGCCACTTCTCCAATCACTACCTGGATCGGACATGGCACCCCTACCATAATGGGATTTGTCATCATCCTTGCATTTGAATTTTACACCACCACAACCACCGCCTTTGTTTCTGCCACTACTGCATCTGCCTCTACCACCACTGCATCCACTGTCTTCGTCTCTGCTACCGTCTTCATCTCCGCCACTATCATCACCTCCACCATCAGTGTCTGAGGCTGTCAGAAATATAAACCCTTTCATGTCTGCCACCACGTGAAACAAGCATAGAGGGCTTCATGGGACAATGTGTCTTTATGATCAAATTGAACATTGTGATATAGTTGGGCACTTTGATTGGTGGGTTGGAGGAAATGAACAATGAGTTGACCAAGTTTTGGGACGATAACAAATCCTGCCTGATTAGGGAATGTCACAGGTTTATGAACCTGTGCGGGTTGGTGTTACAGGTGACTGCAGGTGCAGGTACGGGGTGCAAGTTTGCAACCCTCACTCAACCCGTACCCATGACATGGGTTTGATGGGTCGTCTGGCATTTGCCGGTCAGTGTGATCAAGTCACACACGGCCACACAATACCCTTGGCGTGGTTTTCTCCTACCACCACCTTCACCGCCCATCACCCATCTCACTCCCAACTACAGCCAACCGCTCACACACGCCCCTCCCCTCTCCAGAGGGATGTGGGCTGGCTTGTTCTTGCTCAATCAGGGGGGGGGTATGGCATGAAGAACACAAGGGTAGGGCTGCACACCGTCCATCTGATGGACACGGGTGTCAACGGTGGAGTATTGCATCCTGGAGATGCTCTACTCCATTCCCTAGGTGTTCGGGGTCCTGATCAGGTGTTCGAGGGTCATTCTGAAAGTAGATTACATGTTTACATTGTATTTGTACACTCCCCAGTCAATACCACCACCTTGTCTGCATGTATGCGATCTCGTGCGTCACTCGGCACCTCTCCAACGGGGGTGGTTTAACCACCAACCGTCCATCTGGGTCACCTAAGCGAAACCAAACGGAGACGGATGGATATAAAACGGCCATCAACAGATGTAGACGGACATCGATTTTATTAACTTCGTCAGATTTTAGTATTAAAAATGATTGTCAGTATCTAGCGGTGTTTGTCTGTGTGTGTGCAAGGTGGTCGTTTTTTACATAACGAGCATCAAAATGTGGATTGTGTCTGGATGAAAACTAGCACGATGTAAAGAAATCGTGTCCCTTGAAGTTCCTTCAGAAAAGACCCTCTCTACAGCCACCGTACATCCTAACCAATAAATCAACATTTTTGAATTTAACAGTAGAGGGAATCAGAGTACCCACCTGAAATGCACGGAATGTCACGCACAAGCTTAAACAGTGTAGGAAACTGCACCCGATGACCCATCCACCATTGCATTGGGTTACAGGTTTCGACGTCCTCAACAGGAAGCTTCAATATTCTCCTAAATCATTAATAATCTTCCTGGGGAACTGTTGCTGAAAGTTTTCATTCACTAGAGAAATCGTTTGCAACACCATCACGGAATTCATACAAAAAAAAAAATTCAAGTCATCGGAATATTGAAAAAACTGACAAAGGTGCACATAAATAAAGGCCAAGTGGCCCGTCTCTGAATAAAAATTTGCAGGGTATGTGAGCATTGGAAGGCGATATTGGCCTTGGTGTACTCTCAATTTCAAACTCTGCGTATACTGCGGTGACGCCTGTCAACCCCGTTTACGCCCATCACTCGACGGAAAGAGACGGCCTTTCCCCGTCCGTCTACCGCACATCAGGAAGCTTGCGATATGCCCAAACGGTATGGTGATGGTGAACATATGATGGACCCCGTCTATCCGTCTAAGACAGACACGGTGAGCAGCCCTACACAAGGGGGGACCCAGCAAGTGGGAGGCCCAGTTGGTGTGTCATGAGAACGGGCCATGACTCATGGCCCATTCTTGCTTATCCCTCTTTCCTGGACCCCAACTGATGCCCCTTCCACCTCCTGCCACATTGGCTGCAACGAATGCCCTCCACGACACAAAATGGGGACGACCACCCATGAACGACGACACCTGCACACTCTCAAAACCCCCAAACGACGAGGAGTGCATACCTCAATTACTCACGAACAACGACTGCCTACAAAATGTGCATGACCACCCACAAACGACTCACTAACGATATGGAACGTCTACCGTAACCTGCTCTGCATGCCAGTTACTATTCCCCAAGGGGGCGTCGGGATTTTAAAAAAAGACCTAGGGTCGATTTTTTCTTTTCAGGACCAAGAGGTCAACCTACCTACTACGTAATCAGGCACAAGCCTACATATGGTAATAGTGACATCATCGCCATGTTTTTCTTGACCTTTCTGAGACGACAAACAGGCGCCGCTGAACACCCTCATCCATCCTCGTACGTATTCCTTTCAAATTTGTATTGTTTTATAGGATCTTGACATGCTTGACAGGAATATGTACCTCCTGTTGTAGGTCAAACTCCATTGCAGCTGTGAGCATGTTGGATCATGACTCCATCACGAATGGAGTCCCAGAAAAGCGAGGTTGAAGATTGCAATCCGAAAGGATAGTTGGTGTGAGGGGACTGCTTTGTTGGGAACTCAAATATGTAACTACCACACTGTGATCGAGATCAGGATTGAGGAGCACCAGTTCTCAGGCAAATCCGTCTCGAGCAAATCAATGTCGATGACTTTGTGCAGGTTTCCCTCAGGCAATAGAGTTTGACCAGATCCTGTGTCGTGGAAGTTACTGAATAACGC
>KN838547.1:124139-298362 GCA_000827195.1 Laccaria amethystina LaAM-08-1 | reverse complement strand
AGTTGCTTGAGTCCTGTGATAATGCACGAGTCGTGTTTTGCAAGTGAGGTTTTTGCCGCATGTTGGGCAGTGGCAATGACAGAACTCCTTTGTCGTTTTCCTGCAACACGCCATGAGACGTGGGGGTTGAACGTTGAGGGTTTAAATGATTTGGAGACACTCACATGTGGTGCTTGGGCTAGCAGTCAAATTGGGTGTATTCAAATTAGTGTGTCGACATTCGCTTGTTCCAAGTGTTTATTTTGAAGTGATTGTTCACACTTCAGCACGTGCACCGCATCCAAGCGCTAAAAAGCCGGAATCAGTGATGTCACACCGCAGTTGGGTGCATTTGCTTCCCACAGTGTCCCTCCATTCCCTGCTCTCCGCGCTGAATCAATTCGCCCATATCCACTTCCTCCCGCCATCCCTACAAAAACCCGTTGATTACAACCTCCCATAAGTTGTCAGGATCAATTTTCGCGAGCAATGCTGGCTCGATATTGAAGGCTGCTAACGTGTTTTTAGGTGAAGTCTTTTTTTTTTTTCAGGCCTGATGGCTGGACCTACCTACCGGCCTCCGGTCCGGCATTCTAATCCCGGCACCCCCTTGCTATTCCCTCGACCTTCTGATCCTCACAAGGCTGCACTGCTCTTGCGAGGTTCACCAGTCATTTTGGGAGGCATAACCCGGCGCGGGTTGAGGTACCCGTGGGTTTTCATAAACCCTCTACCCGTAGTACACACGAAAACCCGCGCCTGTGACGCGGGTGCGGGTTTTGACGGGTACGGGCACAGGTTACTCTGGAAAACCCCAGGGTAGCCCGTGACAGTCCCTACGCCTGATCAAATAGGCCCAGGTGTAAGTCCCACCGAAGAGTGAAGAGGTTGTTGGAGCTGATGCTGAGTAAACGTTGGTCACCTCTTAGGTAGACGTACATTTTATTCTGCATCAGCTGATGAGATGACAGATTAGCGACAAACCTACGTCGAAGACAAACATTTTGCGTACCCATTCCTCATCAATCCTGGGAACAACATGGGAAGCAGCAAGGCCATCCTGCGAACCTGATATGAGACACTGGGTGTCTCGGATTTTAACTTTTTCGCTTATTGCACTCCAATTTGAAGGCCAAACGCCAGTCGTTTTATTGGAGAGCTCGTTCTCCCAGGCCGGGGGGAGTTGTCCGTGCGGAAATTTCCAGCAAGGAAAATCACAGCATATTGGGTATAGCACTTCGGATTTTTGGGAATATAGCCCGGGGGGTATAATTGAATCCAGGTCAACAATTATGCGACCATGGGCATGGCGATCACGAGAAGTAGAGAGATAGCCATCCTCGTTACAGGCCAGTATCTGACATGCGGTGATTGCGGTTCCATGGTGAATACCAAAGGTAGGAGGACACCAGTCAAGAGCAGGAAGCCTTAGAAAAGCAAGATTGTTGGCTGGATGCCAAAACTGAACCCAAGTTGAATAGGATGGGGGTCCGTGCGGAGCTACGTGAATCTGCGGCCGTTGTCGAATAGCCATTCTTGCTGCAGTATGAGGAGCTGGTAATTGACTTGTAGAAGGCTCCATGGTAGGACGGGTCTTAGGTCAATTCAAACTCATCGACACCTGCGCTGCTGTCACGCATTCGCGCTGCCAGCTATACAACACAAGCATGATGAAGACAAGAGGGGGAGCTCGAATTTGTCGCAATCAATACTACATCAGAAATCTGACTTCACTTTCAAGGGCCAATCTGGTAGCGCTTTCATTTTTCGTAGCTTTCACCTTACTCAAGTCCGTACACAAACGATATTCTTATTCTTATATACAGTCCTCGCACAATACGCCCAGAGTCAGTGCCATGCACCATGAATATCCTTTTGCTTTGATCCGGACGCGACGGCCAGAAGATCTTCCGCGTTTCTTTCAGCTCCATCGTTGCAACTGAGGAGTCGACTGTATCACACAGCGTGAGAAGAAAATACGTTGAGTGCGTGTGGTATGCTGGTTTCATCACATTATATCCACGCGAAAACGGTTTGTATCGCCTCAAGTGTTCCACGATGAGCACAACACAAAAGCTCACCAAGAAGCAAAAGAAAGGATTAGCCTTTCGCGAACGCCAATCAAGCAAACGAAAGCACGGAGATGCCACAATCGCTGACATGGATGATAATGCGCTCCCTATCATGGAAGAACAAGATCTGGCTACTATATCAGGCGATGAGCTTCAAATTGAGGGAGATGCGAAGCAGACGAAGAGCACAACAAGCACGGGCGAAATCGAAAAGGGAAGCAGCCAAAGCGAGGGAAAGGGCAAAGAAAAACGCAAGCAAGAATCTGGGTTGGATGTGGAATCGAACGGGCCGCGGAAGCGGAAACGCGAAAACGAGGTGGGGGTGGAGGAAGAAGATGTCCTGAAAAAGTCGGCCGTGATGAAGCGGAAAAAGTTAGGGGACGAAGGGAGTGGTGAAGGGGTTGGGAAGGACGTAGGATCGACAAGGGCTCAACAAAAACAGCGGTTTATTCTATTCGTTGGTACGAGAGTTATTTCAACAAGTGCGCATGGGCTAATTGCTTATGGAAATCTCAGGTAATTTAAAGTACACTACCTCAAGAGAGGCCATAGCAGCTCATTTTGCAGCGTGCGGTATGCATTTGGTGATTTCTTAATGGCGCTGAACTAGCTGAATTTGTCGACATAGATCCACCGCCCTCAATTCGCTTGCTTACACCAAAACCAAAACCTGGAAGCACACAACGCGCCAAATCGAAAGGTTGTGCATTTTTGGAGTTTACCCATAGGAATGCTCTCCAGCAGGCACTTAAGCTGCACCAGTCCATGTTGGAGGGCCGTATGATCAACGTTGAGCTAACTGCTGGCGGCGGCGGCAACAGTGGATCAAGACTGGAGAAGGTTCGAGAACGAAATAAAGCGCTCTTGGTTCAACGTGTGCGCATCCTCTCAACTTAATTGATAGGATGAAAGCTGATTCGGTTCTATTTACTCAGAAAGACCGCGTAGAGCAGGGTAGCTTCGACTCAAATCAAAACACCTTTCCAAGCATGCCTGACAAGCCCCAACGGTACTCGAAAACGTCTGGATTAGAGCAGAAGCCTATGTTAAAGAGGACGTGGACCGTGGAGGATGAAGTGGATGATGGAAAGACTCGACGTGGAGGTAAGAAGCATGCAAAGGGGAGTAAAACGAGAGCAAAAGATTGGGGGACGGGTGTGAATGCGATTCCTGTTGGCTAGGGCAGATTTGTACGTCAAGTGGTATTGTTGCGCCAACGCGTATGCATAGTTAATGTCCATAATTATAGCCCTGATAAATATCTAGGATTCGGGGGGGGGACCGGGGGCGCCATAATATATATTATGATACCAAAATAAAGACGAGGAACTGGGCAGGTATGAGTGCGAAAGATACCCCGTCGATAAAATCACACTCACGAAAACGATGAGAACACCAAACACCTTGAGCATCAACCAACGGTTGCTTGATATGCTTGCATAGTACTTCAAAAGTTCTCGATGACCTGAATCGACGTTTGCGGCAATGTCCTGGGTATCGGCGTCGATTCGCTGCACGGTTTCTCTTTGCTCTGCGACCATATTGGCGAGTTGGGTAAATATTTGGCCGAGTTCAGCAATGGTAGTCTCAATGGATTCAATTGCAGTGGAGCGCTGCTGTATATACGAATCCTACATTGTTTTCTTTTAGCAAAATTCGACAGAATGTAGCAGAATGGATACACACCTGCTGCTCGACAAGTTGCATCTGCATGAACGCGTTCCCATTTGAACCCCCAGAACCTTCCTCGGCCGAGTTAAGATCGAGAGCCAGAATATCGCCGTTCTGCGGCGCACGACCTTTACCCTTTTGATCAAATGGTGTTGGGCTTCCATCTCCCATTGGGTCGCTGCGTTGAGAGTTGTATAGCACTGGAGTTCGTGGTGGATAAGACTCGTTAGCAAGAGAGTAAGAAGGGCGTACTGCTTGAGGGCGGGTGATTGGCAGCTGAGGCTGTGGAGTACATAAATTGCTCGGTACGTGTTTTAGATTCCTTCATATTCTGCACACACAAAATGAGATTCAGAGCAGAGGGGTGTGTATGCCAGGAGGGAGCCAAGTACCTGCGTGCGGACTTCAAGGACATCTTTGAATGATATGCTGGTAGTCGCTAGTTTGCTTTGCAGCAACATCACTACGTTATTGTTATGTTCGTCTATCTGTTTCCCTTCTGCCGAGGACGAAGTTTGAGTGTTGCGTTGCTTCACGTAGGACTGCAGGGCAGCAATCTGCTTGTTGATATTCGCAATGTCTTGCTTTATGATGAAGGTGAGTTCCTGGAGCCTCGAAACTTAGTATGGATGAAAAACCAATTGTTTAAGGGCGCACACTAATCTCGACAGGACGGTCGTCAAACAAAGTCTTCCGTTTTGCAACTGTCAAGGAATAAAATTGAGCTTTAATGGCAAAACAATGTGGATAACATACGCTGAGCGAGTTTACTGAGCTTCAAGGTGGTGCTGCTGATGTCCTTGCCAATGGATGAAGCCATCCGCGAAAATTCAGATTTGGTGTGTGATTTTGCATTGAGGAAGGGTTGTTTTACGTCTTGACGTCGTTGTGGTGCTGCAGACCTGCTGCGAATGGAGTCTACACAAGACTTGAATTCATGAGTGCGATCTTGAATTGACATTGTAGATGGAGACGGAAACAGCAGGAGTTTGGCAGAAACACAATGTAACGTGGCCCACGTGACTAACGCGTCTATGTGCTCACCAAGTTGCCATGTTTCGACAGCTTCGCTCATCTGCCTTCAAGATGGTGCATTCAAAGCCCCAGCCACTTCAAAACTCAAAGGTCCTCATCTTCGGTGCAGGTAATTTCGGTTCGTGTTTAGCATCCCATCTTGGAGACTCTCAGCACGATGTCTTCATGTGGGCTCGCGAACAATCCCTCGTGAACTACTTCAATGAGCACCATCGCAATCTTTTTTATCTCAAAGACCACATCTTTCCTTCGAACATCACCGCTGTTGGCCCAGAATTACCCAACAAGGAATTTCTCAATCAAATGGATGTCCTCCTCTTTGCCATTCCCACTCAGTTTTTGAGGCGTGTCTTCCTCTTTTCATAATATCTAAGTCATTGACCGCATACAGGGCAAATCTTTCTATTCTACACCCTCAAATTGATGTCGATAATTTGCCCCTCATGATATTTGTGAACAAGGGCATTGAGATTGGAACGCATGCATTGACGCTGGAGATTATTACGGACACTTGTGGGCCTGACATAGCAAAAGCTGCAACATTCATAGTGGGCCTAAAATCCTTCTCTTTTGCGGGTTCTTATTTTTATCCTTTTCTAGTCAGGTCCTTCTTTTGCCAAAGAAAGTACGCATTTAACCGACGCCGAGAACGTTATTTTGACTGATTTCTTCCTAGTTGTCGACCGGCAACCGACATCGGTTTCCGTGGCCTCGTTTACGGAAGAGGAAGCAGACAAGGCGTCGGCTCTCTTTCATCAGCCCCATTTCCGCTGGTGGGTTGGTGCAACAAGTTCAACAGGCGCGACGTCAGCTGCTCATCTTGTTTTCCAAGTTATACTGGTGGGGATCCGATAGGTATCGAGCTTTCTGGTGCCCTCAAGAATGTCTACGCCATAGCATCTGGGATGTCAGACGGGCTTGGATACAAAAACAACACCCGGGCCAGTTGAGTTGCTCCCCTTGCGCCGTATCTCGGGAAGACTGACGGAAGGAGCATTCAGTGATCATCACGCGAGGCCTAGCTGAAATGACATGCATCGGAACGGCCTATGGTGCTTCACCGTTGACTTTCCTCGGACTTTCTGGCGTGGGTGATCTTTTCTTGACATGCAGCTCCTCCAACAGTCGAAACTATACGGTGGGCTATCGCTTGGGCCGAGGAGAAAGTCTCGACGACATCATGAACACCCTCGGTAGTGTTGCAGAAGGTGTTTCAACCACAAAAGGTGTCAAGAAGATTATCGATGAACTGGGGATCAATGCGCCTATTGCCAACGCTGTAAGTGCATCGCTTGGCGAAGTAATGTGATTGACTAAATGATGGGTAGGTTTATGACGTTCTGTACAACAGTAAGCCATGAGATATGTGATGGAGCCTTTCTGATTGGAAGGCGAGCAGGCAAGGATACACAAGACGCCGTGCGGGAGCTAATGGAATTGCCCCCATCGAGGGAACTTGAGCTGCCGCCTACTGCTGGTGGGCCAGCTCGACAGTTGTTGCGGAAACTTGGTCTTTGAAAGTATATTATCATGTGCACTTGTAACGTAGTAGGGATCAAAGAAAATGAAAGTCACACCAAAAAGTGCTGACATGATGAAGATCGATCTGCCACGGGTCTTTTTTTTTTCTCTTTTTCCGAAGCCTCCGGTTTTCAACAACGCAACAAATCTCCTTCTGTCCTTCACATCGTCCATCCCAGGTTCATCGTCCATCGTTAGTCTTGCATTTCTCATTTCAAATGGTGTCCCCTCTCTGGAAAGCCTGCTTCGACGGCGACATCGAAAAGGTCAATGAGCTGCTGCGGGAGCCATCCATTGACATCGAGCTCAAAGGTTGAATTCTCTCATGTCCTGTCCTCTCTTCGTACATTGACGTTCTAATATTTCCTAGACCATACAGGTGTTACTCCTCTTATTGTTGCCGTTCGTAATGGTCACTACGACGTAGTCAAGGCTCTACTGGAAAGAGGTTCGTTCACATGCCATGTCTTTCCTCTTGACTCATGCCAATTTTTCCACTGCTCTTACACAGGTGCAGACCCTCTCAATGGCTCAAGCCAAGCCAGACCCGACCAGTACACGTCAGATCCTGCCATTCTGGACCTTCTTAACTACGCTCAAAATAAAGTGTCACCGAACGGCGTCGCCACACACGACGTGGCTTATAGTCAAGACGCAAGTCATGATTCTGACAAAGTCTATTATCCTCCTCCTCCCCCGCCTGGTGCCTATTCTTACTATCCTACGATTAATCCTACCCTCTCTACCGTGGGTGAGGCTGGTGTCTACTACCCGCCACCCCCACGACCCCAGTCAGCCGATGAGATGGCCTCCGTCAATAATATAGGCAACCTTCCACCGCCAGAAATTGCGAGGTTGATTCCTTGCAGGTATTTTCCTGCTTGCCGTTATGGTGTGCAATGTCTTTTTGCCCATCCACAATCCACGTATTACCAAGGCTCTGTGCCTCCTCCAATCCCGTATCCGGGCTATGATCCCATGGGTGCTTCTTACGCCCCGCCGTACTACCCTGTAGCCCAACCATACCACCAACCAAACGGTGTGCATCCCATGTCTCCCGTTTCTCCTCCTCCCTCTGGTCCACACATGATGCATAGTAGATCAGCTTCCGAGGCTTTATCACCCTCACAGGCCCATTTTAGCTCCAATGGCTTAACGCCATCCGTACCTTATGGCTCAGTCCCACCATCTGGCTACCCTCACACACCTATCCCCCTTTCACTTCCCCCTCCACCCCATTTGCATCACCAGCCACCCCATCCACCCCCTGCACCTCAGTCTCCTCCTAATATGTATCATAACCCCTCAGCACCTGCCGCCCCTCCTTTTGTTGTACATCAAGATGCCCCTGGTCAGTATGTACAGTCACCAAATCCTGCGAACTACCAAGACACAGATGGCACCATAAAATCACCGCCAAGCAATGGTCAAACAGACACATATCCATCACAACTTGTGCATCGGGATGGTGTTGGTCATCATCGTCGGGGTACAGGTGCTCGTCGAGGCACCTTTGCCAGTCGGAAACCCCCGTGCTCATTCTTTCCTTCTGGACGATGCAAGAACGGGCAAGTTTTTTCTACTCCGGTTGATTGTTTTGCTCACTACCTTCTAGGGATGATTGTCGGTTCCCTCATCTGATGCCTGACAACTCGGGTCCGCACCATCACAATTCTTATTTCGCTGGAAGGGGTGCTGCACCCCGATCACGTGGGAGTATCAATGGTGTTACCACTGTTGCAGAAAAGCTGGAAGCTCTGACGTTGCGAAATGTGTGTCGCTATCTTTAGGGGGTTGACTTGGTCGCTGACATTTCAACTAGGACTCATCTCATATTGGCGTGAGCGACGGATCAAGTCAGGCTCACTCGAGTGATCCTGTATCCCGCCCAAAATTCCAACAGGGCGTTAAGCACCACAATGCGGGCATTAATAATGCCCATAATAACAAAAAATATGCACCTGTGAAGCAGCAGCGTGTTCCCAACGCTGACGAATTCCCTGTGCTTGCGGGGTCCACAACGCCTCCCTCTCGTGGCTCAGGACACCACCCTAATGGAATTGGGCACTCCGGTCCCACAGCAGCTCAAGTCTTGCAGGCTCCCCCTCCGGCCCGCAAAGAGGGTAGCAAGGAGTCGAGCACTCGAGGCGGAACACCAGATCCCGTTCTCGTGAAGGTACGGTTGTTGTTGGCTCTTTCTTACTATACTCATCTAATGCTTTCACAGGGCAAGCCAGAAACAAATGGTTCTTCCAATCAGCCCGTTGTTGCATCGGAGCCCTCTGCGCATAAGCTCCCCCTCTCTTTCGCGGCAATCACGACCGCCGCGGTAGAGGGTCCGAAGGAGGTGTCCGTTCCTGCGTAAAATCATTTTTTCACCATCTGCGCATATACATCATAGATCAGCCTTAACAGACACTGGTGTTAGTGAATGCTCCCATTATTTTCTTTTCCTTCTGGGTCACATACTTCTCCCATCTGACTTATATATACTGTTCATTTCACTTCCCCATCTATCATCGTTTTTTGATACTGACCATAACCTATCATCCATCTAGCATATCGTTACAACCATATTATGTTCCGCTCCCTTCTGTAGATTTACCTCTCAAGGCTCCACCGTCTCCGCTCTCAGCGCCGCCATTTCGTACATTTAAAAAACTACAAACTATCATTCTTGGTTATTCCGCATTAACGTCTCTGTACCATACTCATCCCATGCTAATCATCCGACCATGCCAATATATTCCTCATCTCCACTCCAGGCTCAGATGTAACCTCGCCAATTTTATGAACTCCCACTGGTCCCCGTTGGATAAGTTTCATTACTCTACTCACGTCGTTGGGCGCGACAATGAGAACCATTCCGATCCCGTTGTTGAAGGTTCGCGCCATCTCCAATGCATCAACGACACCATGTTTCATCAAAAAACGAAAGACGGGCGGCAGAGTCCATGTGGAGGCATCAATATAGCATCCAAGGCCATTAGGTAGAACTCTAGGGATGTTCTCGATAAAACCTCCACCGGTGATATGCGACATGCCTTTCAACAGGCCAGCTTGAGCAACGGGCAGAAGCTGCGATATATATATCTGCGTAGGTTCGAGAAGAGCGCGACCAAGAGTTACGCCATTACTCCAAGGGCACGGCGATGAATAGTTTAGACCTGACAGGGTAATGATTTTGCGGACAAGAGAGAAGCCATTGGAATGCAGCCCAGAGGAGGCGACCCCAAGAATAATATCACCGGCGACGATATCCTTACGTGGAAGTAGGAGGTCTCGCTCGACGGCACCAACTGCAAATCCCGCTAGGTCGTAATCACCTGAGAGGCGTAATTAAAACGGAATATGAGTCTTTATGGGACCGAAAATACCTGGTTGGTACATTCCAGGCATTTCGGCGGTTTCACCACCGATAAGAGCGCAACCAGCCTGCCGACAGCCTTCAGCGATACCTTTGACAACCTTAGTTGCCACCGATACGTCCAGCGAACCGCAGCCATAATAGTCCAGGAAATACAACGGTTCTGCGCCTTGGACAAGAAGGTCATTGACGGACATAGCTACGAGGTCAATACCTACAAACGGGTTGACAATCTTATATCCCAAGAACAAATGAACGACTTACCGACAAGATCATGAATGCCAACATCTACCGCCAGTCTAAGTTTTGTGCCGACGCCGTCAGTCCCGCTGACGAGGACGGGATCTTTGTATCCAGTGGCACGGAGGTCAAAGACACCACCGAAACCACCAATCTCTGCATCAGCGCCAGGCCGACGTGTGGATCGTACGTATGGCTTAATGGCCTCCACCAGTGCATTGCCAGCGTCTACGGATACACCCGCTTGAGCGTACGTTAAGCCAGCGGGCTTAAGCTCGCATTGAGGATTCAGTGCTCTGCACCGTCTGAGGCAAAGCAAAGACACTATAAGCAAATAACATACCTATGAGCAATGTCACGTCTGTAAGTTTTTCCATCAAAGGTAATCTTGTTGACCCCTTCATACGCCGCATCAAGTGCCTCTTGAAGTACAGGCGCATATGCAGTGACGGCCAAAACACGACCCCCATCCGTTATCACATCGCCCCCACGTCTTTTTGTTCCAGCATGAAAAACAACCACATCTTGAAGCGCGATGAAATAGTTTCCCATTAAACATAAAGTGGTGCTCACTGGAGGGAAGCTCTCCGATGGTGACCTTCTTTCCCTTCTCATAACTACCTGGGTAGCCTGCAGAAGCAAGGACAACTGTGACGGCAACACCAGGTTGTGAGGTTATCTCCACCGAATCCAGACGATGTTCCGCGCAAGCCTAGCATAGCATGAGCTTGAATTGCGTAAAAAATCCGCTAAAACTTACGAGGAGGACGGCGGCCAGGTCGACGTTCTCTTCTAAAAGAAGCATGAGCGTTTCCGTTTCCGGATCCCCGAAGCGGACGTTGAACTCGAGCACCTTTGGCCCAGAAGGTGTGAGCATGAAGCCAGTGAAAAGCATTCCAACAAATGGAAAACCTATAATCATTGCTTAGCGATGGTTAAACGAACTGTTGGATGCGGGGGAACCTTCTTTTCTCATCCCATCGATTGTTGGTCTGATGGACTCGTTCATAATTTGGTCCAAAATTTCAGGGGATGCCACGGGTGCTGGTGCATATGCACCCATGCCTCCAGTGTTCAAACCCGTATCACCCTCCCCGATACGCTTGTGATCTTGAGCAGCAGGAAGGGGAACAATCGTGTAACCATCAGAGAGCGCCAAAACAGAGACTTCGGGACCGGTGAGTAGCTCTTCAATGACAACTTCATTGCCTACAGAAAAGTCAGAACTTGCTGGAAAGGATAAGGAATTACGGTTGACCTGCAACTCCAAATACGTTGTCCACCATGATTTCTTTGAGGCCGGCAATAGCCTCTTCCTTCGTCTCCGGGATGAGCACGCCTTTACCAGCCGCCAGCCCACTGGCTTTCAATACGACTCGATGACCGCAAGAGTTTACATAGTCGACGGCTTCCTGGTATTGTGACGAGTTGAAAACCTTAAACTCGGCTGTGGGAATGGAATGTCGAGCCATGAAGGCCTTGGAAAAAGCTTTAGAACCCTCCATTCTCGCAGCAAGAGCGCTTGGACCAAAAACGGGGATGCCGACTACATGGATGTGATGTTAGATGATGCAAATTTCTGATGAAAAGATAGCATACCTTTGTAGAAGAACGACTGGATGCCATCAACCAGAGGTTGCTCAGGACCGGGAACGGCTAGGTTGACCTGTGAGCAAAATTCAGGTATGAGTCGTTTCGATAATCGACTTCATACCCCATTTTTTACGGCAAATTCGACTAAACACGGGAAATCTGAGGCAGAGATATGATCGACGTTGGATGTTTTAGGCTCTTGGTCAGTTCCTGCGTTTCCTGGGCAAACGTAGATATGATCTACTTGTGGCGATTGAGCAAGTTTCCAGGCGAGGGCATGTTCCCTGCCGCCGCTACCGAGCAAGAGAATGCGGATCGACATTAGATGAAGAAAATGTGTGTTCCAAATTGGGAAGGATGCCGATCAGTGCATGATCGAGCGTGCAATTGGAATGTAACGAGCATGCGCATTGGGCACGTCGTGCAAGGGTGCACACACGACGCCAACAATCCACAGCATTTACAAGGAATATAATGAAGGACAGTGAATAGGCAGCACAGTGCTGTGTGCTCAAGTACTGCTTTATGCCTGCAGGTGGGCACGTGCCATATCATCGCCACCATTATTGTCCGTTTAACGTTAACGCTCAGTTTGCGCTCAGTTAACGCTGCCACCGCCAACGTCGTTGCCCTCATCCCCCAGCCTGGTATGGCTTATTACCACACTCGTACTCACATTTTGGTCCAAGAGCCTTATGAACTTGTGAATCTTTTCCTCATCATCTGAACCACACGCCTGATTTCTTTTCCTGCAGTCTCAAGGTTCCCAATCTCCCATCGAAGCCTCTCCTGAGGAACTCAAGGCTTTTTACCATGACATGGAACAAAAGGATCTCGAGCGCAAGCATTCAAAGCGTAACTCCATCTCTGCGTCCATCTGGTCTCGGAAATCCAAGCGGAAACTCACCGTACCCGTCGCGCCCACCTCTGCCCCTGACCATCGATCATCGCGAACACCACCATCTGATGCAGACTTTCGTGACGAGATCAATGAGGGAAGAAACGGGGACCAACGTAGCGCGTCACGCCCAAACATCCCCGAACCAATGAGTGACCTTCCTTCCATGAATACCAAGGAGTGGAGCACCGCTCCTTTGCCTCCCCACAAAGTTAGATACCACATTCACAATCCACATGGACCTCGTTGGTATTGCAACTACCACCTCATTCCCCCGTCCCAAATCAAGCCGGGTATGCGACCCCCGTCCTTCTTCTCAACCGCTTTCCCTCCCATGGGAACCTCCTCGACGCCAGAACATATGGTCGAGATGGCGCACCCGGACCCCAGAAGAACATCTTCACACTCCCCTTTACCAACCCCCACATCGTCAGATACTCGTGTGGCGGATGGCGGCAGAAGATCTCGTAAAACATCACAAACAACTCCTGACAATATTGACCTCCTCGATGTTACTGACCCTTGGGGCACAAATTGGCATCATCAATCCCCATATGATTGGTTTGGACAGACCGCGAATTCTGTCGATACTCACGATGTGCGAGCTTTCTGCCCTTTTGTCCAGGCACAACATTTCATTGACCATTTTCTTATTGATTAGATATCGAACAAGCGGCCAAGACGCGCAAGCATGACTGCTGAACCCAGTCTTCATAAGTCGGTGGCGCCTTCTCCTCTCTCTCAGTCAACTTCTGCTATTCACCTACATCCACCCGAACATGACAATAGCCGACCTCGCAAGCTCAGTAAACGTCGTTCACCTACCGTCGAAAATGTATTCAGCTCTGAGACAGGGAATCTTAACCGCAAGACGACATCTGCACCAGCCACCCCCATCGAACGCACTCTTCTCCCCTCCGACCCATCGTATGGGACGTCGTTGCCTAAGCGTATGTCCATTGCACCAGCAGTGACAAGCTCGCTATCTTCTCAAGGAATCGCAAACCCAACGCCAAAAAAAGATAAACGCGGGAGTGTGTTAGGAAGACTAGCCAGGAAGTTCAGCATATTAAGGAAGCCGAGTGAGGATAATGACAGGACCCTCGACAGGGTAGACGGCTGGCATCACATTAGCGCGGAAGATGTGAGAGCAAGCAGTAATAGGCAGAGTTTCGATGTGGGGAGAAGGCAAGCTTCGCCAGAAAAGGCTCAACCTGAAGCCCCCAAGAGAGTCCCTCCACCATCCGTGGATTATACCGTTTCAAACAACGTCGAAGGGCCATCGGAACTTGATCGGTCCTCCTCCATTTCCCTGGAAACACCCTTTTCTATGGGCAAACTTACCATTGCCAATCCTGATGCTCCAGATCATTACCAGGGATTGCCTCAGACTCCTCACGATGTAAATCCGCCACTTCCTCCAGAAAAGCCAGTGGAGTGGTTTCATAATGGCGATAGAATTTCCTATCCAGACGAATCCCCTGTGTCGCCGTCCCAAAAACAATCTAGCCTCGCCCTTCCCATGCAATCCACTCCGCCCGATTCTCAGCATGCACAGTCAACCCAGCCGATAGAGGCGCTGCCTCTTACTTCTACCCAGCCCGTTGTCAGCGACCACAGGCGTGTTTACCAGCCATCCGTGTATTCCCATACATCTCGTGAAAGCTCGAAAACGAATAGCCAACCTAAGCTTCGGCGTGGGTCGTTATCAACACCTAATCCAAACTTTTTTGAGGAAGTCGAGTCAAATCGAGCAAGTAGGGCGACTACTAACGATATGCCAGCCCCCGCCGTACCAGAACAAACTCCTCATATGCAGAACCAGTCTCGCTTATCAGCTATTATCCCTGCGCAACCCCCACAGCTCGAACATTTTTCTCCGGCCAACCAGGTCCCTTTTCCCATTACACAACCAAATGATTTTCTTCCACCTAATCGGGTTCAATCTTACATACCTTATAATGATTCGCCCTACTCCGCTTCATCTGTTCTAGCCAATCCACCGACGCCATATGACGATCGTACACTAATTTCCTTGACTCCTGAGCAGCGGCCGCCCGCATTGCCTCCCAAGTCACGTCAGGAAACTATACCACCGGCGAGGGAGCCGTCACCTGGACAAACCAAAGGAAGACAAACGGAGACGTTTAAGCTCGTCCGGAGCTCGTCCGGAAACGTCTATGCATCGACTGAGAGGATAGTAGCAGCAGGACAGCAGTGGGAGGTTGTTGAGTCTGACGGAAGGAACAAGCCATCGTCCAAATCAAAGGAAGCCTCCTCAAGAGCGAAAGAGTCTTCTTCCAAAACAAAGGAATCTCATTCCAGGTCCAAAGAATCCTCTCCGAAAACTAAGGAATCTACCTCAAAAACCAAGGTGTCGTCTTCCAAACCGAAGGAACCGTCTTCCAAGCCGAAAGAATCGTCCTCTAAACTGAAGGAACCGTCCTCCAAGTCGAAAGAATCGTCATCAAAGCCACATGAGTCTTCCTCAAGGTCAAAAGAGTCATCATCGAGACCCAAAGACCGCGAGAAAAGTAGCAGACGGGAAAGGGAACATAACCGGGAGAACAGCACTAGGGCAGAAGCTGTTGTGGAAGGGGACTACCGCACACGTCCTCGGAGTCATGAAAGTTCGAAGCATCAGCACCAAGATTCTCTGTCATCACCAGTGACCCAAGCTGAAGGCCGCCATACTTCACGCCATTCTCATAACGAACATAAGAGCAGCCAAAAGCGCGACGGTCGTCGGGACCGAAAATTAGAGACAAAGACGTCCGACGTTCCGACGCCTTCTAATTTCAGTATTTATGCCCAGCCTACGTCAAACGGCGATGTTCCAACTGCTCGACCTTTGGAACGGAATCCTTCGATCACTACTCGACCCACTTCAGAGCTCCCTTCTGCTGCAGAGATGAATGCAATGAGAGCTAAAGAGGCGTGGGAGATGGAACGACTTTGGAAGGCTCGTAGCATGTATGCTCCTGAGCTCAATGGGGCGGTGGGTGCTTCACACTCTACCGCTGCGCCAAACTCCACCAGCCCAACGAGCGATGATGCAACGACACAAGGCGCGGTGTATGGCTCCAATCACACCGCGTTTGTCGTGCAGAGCCCGTTCCAAGGACAAGCCTCTCGAATCTACCACTCAATGCCTAATACCCCTCCTCCCATCATCTACTCTTCTCCTGGTTCCGGTATCTATTCCTCCCCTGACCCTGGTATCTACTCCTCCCCCGGTTCTATTCCTAGTCTTCACGACTCTGTATACGAACCTTACGAAGCCACTCAGACCCATCGATCTCAAGCACATTCATATGCTGTTTCCCCTGATCATAGAGTCCCATCATCACTATCACGACCTACTCTTTTCAACAATCCCCTTCCTGAGCCACCGAGAGAATCCTCGTACGCGGCCGCGCCCCCTTCCACCTTGAAATCATCCGGTCACTCCGCGGATTATTGGACCAAGTACACTGGTATAACCACTGCACATTAGGGATCATGATACCCATTTATATCCCCCAACTAGTACTGTACGAACTTTGTTCACAATTCCCCTCATGTTTTAACATTATCATTCTGCATATATCACTGTACAATCCAATGTATTTTGGACGTGGCATTATTTCCTAGTGGCATGATATATACTCTAATATGTTGTAATTCCATTGTGAATATTTCCATCCAGGCAAATTTATTTGGTTCACCTACACTCAGCCATCGACATAGGAAATGCTCAAAGGAGAATGGGATGACATGAAAGGGAACATATTTGTTGCATAAAGTCAAGTGTATGACCGAGGTTCCAAGGGAAATTGTGGTTCTGGATAATCAGTCCAGACGCGATCGCCATCAAGAAATCTCCGCAGTCGTGCGACTTGCGAGGACAGATACATCACAATAATTTGCATCTTGATATCAAGTTTGAGCTGCAAAAGCTCTTCACAGGTCTTCAAGGCCTGCGTACGCGTTGTCACGAACATGTTTCCCGCGAAACCCAGTTCTTTCAGGTTCTCGATCAGCTCGCCAAACTCTGAACACCACGCGAGCACTCCAAGCTGGAAAGGGTTAGATCAAATGAATGTCCATGCCAAAGTGATCAAAACTTCGTACCTGACCGTATTGCTTGTACCTTGCATAGACAATGTTCGGCGCTACAGAAAGGGCAAACTCAAATGAGCTGTTGGTTTCTATTACACCCGGGAGCGGCACATATGGGGGGGCAACAGATTGGGGAGCAGAGGGCTATGGATTTGTTAGAGGACGAACCGACAATAGTGCGGGCATGCTTACCTGTGGTCTAGGAGGGGCGTCTTGAAACCATTGATAATTGGAGTAGTCAACCTCGCCGCCAGAATCGACCACATCTGTTCTTTTACCAGCGAAGTCCATGATTGAAAGTGGATATTGAAATTAGTCGGATCAATATCAAGCCTGAGATGAGATAAATGATATGCTGTCCTCGAAATGGTTGCGCGCTAATCGATGGATACTTTACAAGTTGGCACGTGGCAGTCCACTCAAAATGTCAAGGGGGGAAAGAAGGGGCGAGGGTGACGTCACAGAAGTGTGTGATGGGATGGAAAGTGATAAGAATTTCTTATGCGTCTCGGCGTCGACTGGTCTGGTGTCGTCAGGATATCCTTCTCCGTCAAATTCAGGGACGTTACGACTCAACCAGGACGGTGATGGTGGTAGTACAGATATTCGTTCTGAAGCAAGGAAATCTTCAGAGTAGCAACTTGAAGGTGGTGATGCCGTTAAAGTGGTAGGATCCACAAATTCGTATGTGTTCGTAACAGGTGGTGGAAGGCGTTTATGCTCACTTTTTGAAGTAAGCCTGGACCGTTTGCTCTTGAAAATAGGGAGTCGCAATGGGGCACTGAGTAGGGTCTTCGCCCGTGTTCTCAATCGAGTAAACGAGAAGGGGATTCCTGATGCAGTTTCTGCAACGGGTAGTATAACTTCTGGCGTAGCGAGCACAGGCGAAACTGTCAAATAAGATAAATCATGGTAAATCGTTCAGGGTCACAGGAACAAGTATACGTACCGTCAGTAATAGGGCAGGCAAATGGGTTTGGAATGTGTTGGGGTGGTTGGGGGAAACTGAGGGTGAGGTCAGCAAAATCGACGTTGCTTCCTGAGCTAACAGTTTTTTGCAAAGAGGAGGGTGTGGGTACGGTGATGCGTGCTAGCCTTGTATCTTGGGACGATCTCGCGGATAGAGAGTCTGAGAAGTGAAAGCGATCTGGAGTGGGAGGCTGATCTAGTTGAATGGGCAGGTCGTCGTGGGTAACGATATGAAAGTCCTCTACCGAATCCTGCAAAGCTGTATCTTGGCGTTGGTGGACAAGAGTCGCAGACGGGCTTCCCGTCGAGCTGCTGAAAGAGCCGCGAAGGCGTCGAGCAAGCTTCGACCTTTGTAATTTGCTCGGAGTTGACGTTGGGATAATCAGTCCTTCACAGTGGACTTGAGAGGAGAACGAGAAACTCGGGAAACCTGCACGTTTTGAACGAGTGTATGCAAGGCCAACGCGTGCAATGCCAAAGCGTGTTACAGTGGCCCTGCCTTGATGCCGCGGCGGTATCCAAAGCAAACTACACTGCATTTATGTACATTGGGTAAAGAGATAGATAGAGCTAAACATACAGAACTACAAGTCCACGAGAAGTGGGGACGAATCACGCACTGCTTCTTCGCGTTGGCTAACTGCTTTGCTCGACGTACCCCTGAGTCTACCCACCTGCGTCCAAATCCAGAGAACGCTCTTCAGCGCGCTAAAATACAGAAATGGACCGAGCGAATATTTGCCAAAGACGAAACCCCAGAACAGCAACAAAGCGATATCGCCAAACTGCGCGAAAAATGTGCGACGATCGTTGAAAGGATAGGGAATCCCCACTGTTTTGGTCCACGAACCGGTGCCTACTTGTGCGATTTCGCTGTAACCACCGCCTGCAACACCACTGACCCCTCCCTTACCCCCATCGCACCATAGAACGATAGTTCCTATCTCTTCTGCGCGTTGTCTGGCTTGCAACCACATGGCGTACCCGACTGAAAGATCCCAGGTTCGTGCCGGCGCAAGCACAAGTGCTGGCCTAGATTTAAGATCGGAGAACGGAGAGGCTGCTGCAAAATCGAGGCAGATTGAAGTCGTTAGAGGAACTGAGCGCGTGTGATTAGGCCCTGGTGCCCACTTTGATGGGCTGACATCCTTTGGATGAGAAAGAACGGCGTCAAACAAGCCTGGCGGTAGTGGGGAATGGGTTAAAGAGAAAGATTCAGCAACTAGAGCAAAATTAGATTTTTTCGAGGAGGATACATTGAAAACTCACTTGGTACGAGATGTCTTTTATAATAGAAAAGGTATGGTGACGCTGAGGAGTTTGACATTACAGCGATTCCTGTACGCTTCGAACCTGTAGACCCATTCGGATCTCGAGGGTCTGTAAATGTTTCCTCAAAGGAAACCCCAACGTAAGAGGTGATGCTCCTCCGTACTTGTTCGAACCCCGCATCCCTCTCCGCCTCGGAGTTGAATGAAACAGCACCCTCAGGCCATAGAAGAAATTTGGCAGAGTTTTGCAGCTTCTTACTCTCCGATATGTAATCATCAAGAGTCAAACTGTGGTGCTGGTATCGCTGAAATGGAGGGAGAACACAGCCAACGGTAAGAGGTGTGGAAGTGGAAATGGTAGAAACGGGAAGCGGAAAGTTGTCCAAGAGGAATGAAGGAATAGACAAGGACATGAGGGCGAGGAGCAGAATACTAGGGGCGTGGGACGACAAGATTGACTGTACATCACTTAAAGAGGCTGCATGCTCGTCAACAGGTAACAGAGTTGGGCTTTCAAAAATGAACCAAGCCCCAACTGCTTGGGAACAAACAACGGCCCAGGCAGCCACAACCCAATCTTGGCTAACAGGGCCAAAAAATGGAACGAGCCACCTGTATGCGCCTGAACCGTCATTGAGGCTCCAGGTTGATAGATGGCCTAGTGGGTTGATGTATGCCACCGTACACCAAAGTGTTGCCCACAGTGCGGGGAAAAGTGTGATTTGCGCCCATGACGAGTTCAGGCGCATACAAAGCTTGGTGTCAATAAAGACCGCGGCCAAAGCAAGGAAAGATGTAATGGCAGAGAAGGCAAATAGAGCGACAAGTGATACACCCGGAGTGGACAGAGCGTGAAGAGATGCATAGTAGTGAGGGACGGCTCTTCCGATTGAAAGGGAAAATAAGAGAAGCAGAGAGTTTCGAGTTGCATGCGGTGATGGTAAGAGGATGCGAGAGTACAGAAGTAGGGCTGAAAGCGTCAACACCAATGAAATGGTTGATGAGTCGGCAAAGGCGGAAAGAAATCCTATCAATGGGATGAAGGTGACATGGGTATGATGTTGAAACATTATCTTCCGAAAATTCATAGCAAGGCCGTCTTTCTGTTGAGCCAGATGGTGGTGGCTTGTAAGAAAGGCAGTTGACCTTTTCTTTGTCCACCCTTTCCTTCTTATATCCACAGCCTTCCGCAGCATCCATTATGTAATCAATCCCTAAGTATTCATGAAGTCCCTGCAAACGCGTCGCTACTGTCATCCATCAACGGTCCTCCAGTCAAAACATCCTCTACATCCATTTGTGTTAAATCATGTGCACTTTCAAGTGGTATTCCGTCCGGTCCAAGTCCCGAAATTTCCAGTTCTATGTCCTTTTTCTCCCCCATGTTAGATTCGAGAGGTGTCAGCATTTCATCTAAACCATCCCCACGATCGTCGCCCCCAAGGTCGGAAGAGGGCTGTAAAGACATGAGTAACTTGGGCGAGGGCGAGGGCAGTTTCGACGGTGGATCATCCAGTGCATTGTCGACCTCCAACGAATCCTTGACGGGTTCGACGACGACGACCACATCGTCCGGATCCATTTCTTCATCACCGTCAACAGCTTCGGGTTCGTCTGGCAGAGGCACCAACGGCTCGTCAACCTCGCCCTCCTCGTCACTGAATTGCTGGTAAACTTGCTCAGAGCCAGTAACAAGCTCAGAAATTTGGAATACCCTCACTGGTATTTTATCTGTTTTGATCCATTTATATATCTTCAGACTTGTCCCCGCTGGAGAGGTTTCAGTTGCAACCCATGCCTTCTCCCAACATGGGACTGGTTGCATTAACTGGCGACGTGCTGCTTCTGTAGTAGCGACGCTCACTCCGATCCTTCGTCTGGTAGCCATGCTGTTAAGGTTGTATGAGAGGTTGCCATAAATAATTATTTACTTATGTACATCCAAGTGCAAATTCAATTACATATTTTGCATGATACCGAACCCGTCCTATACTGCTTCTGCCCAACGCAACACATCTTGTTTTTCGACAGATGCACCCTTCTGTCTACGTAGAACAACAGATACTGAGAGTCCAAAGAAAGAACTTACATTCTCGTTGATGTCCGCAGTTTTTTGGCCAAGCTACTAAGACGTCAGCACTGAAAGGATTAAAACCCATCAAGACATACCGAGGTCATCGCATCCTGCTGCTCCAGCGAAAGTGATGAGCGAAGCTCATCGAGTTTAGCTTGCATAGAGTGGCATTTGCTAGGTTGGTATGGCTTTCATTAATCATAAGATGGAGCACGCAGAAATGAGAACGTACGAATGTATCGTTTTCGTTTCTTCTCGGCGAAGCTCTAACTGTCGCTTCATCATCAGTTCCAAATTACCTCTGGCCTGAGGTATCATTGAGTCAAGTGCTATTTCACTATACGCGTGGTTATACCTGGACAGGACGCAAGTCATTTGCCGCAGCCATAAGATTTTGACCAAGTACGTTGATCCATTCAACCTGCCGTTGCCAACCTGGTGGCTCCGCCGGTGATGAAGCTGGTGGAGGGTCGAGGAGGGAGGAAGTCAAGGCGGAGTAGGTAACCAAGAGGGAGCGCAGGACGGAGAGTAAGGCTGGACGCCTGTCTGAAAGGCTACGTTAGGGACCTAATTTTGCGAATATTATAGTTGGATATATACCGACACTCGGGTCAGCTGGATAAAGTTGATTTCCGCCGAGCTCTGCCAATGAAGGGATTTTTTCTTTCACCTACAGTGTGCATGTTATTGAATGCAGATGCTAGGGCAAAAAAAAATGCGGCGCACAAACCACCGGTCTCCAAAGACGTCGTAGTAAGCGTCGGGCTCCTCCAAGATCCAATCGACGCGTGGTTTCTCCAGTTGAGTGAGCGGCCAGTCTGGGATATCAGTTTGGTCACTCAACACCTCATACTGATTCACGGTGGGATCAGATGGGTCTGGGACACGTTCGCGGAGCAAGGCCAAGAGCTTGAGGTTGTGTGAGGCATATTTTATATAATGGGAGGGAGGAGAAGGAAATGGGTTTCGCAGTTCCGCGTCATCATCGTCCATTGCAAAAGTTATGTCAAAAAAGGAAATACGCTTGCCAACAAGATCCGTCCAGCACTAACCTTGAACCGGATATATACCATCATAGCAATGTCCCCTTTCATTCCTTGCTTATTCCATTCAACTACAAACCATCCTCATGTCTGAATTCACCGTTGATACTCCTCTGCCCCATATCCCCGACA
Organism: Laccaria amethystina LaAM-08-1; assembly: GCA_000827195.1. Taxonomy (NCBI): domain Eukaryota; kingdom Fungi; phylum Basidiomycota; class Agaricomycetes; order Agaricales; family Hydnangiaceae; genus Laccaria; species Laccaria amethystina. The sequence goes on along the minus strand of KN838547.1, from coordinate 276,396 downwards.
ACCTCAACATACCCCAGTTCATCCTGCGCGAAATTGCCTCGCCTAGGCCTCAACGCTCCTTGTCGGTGCCATTCTTCATCAACGATAAGACTGGCAGGAGAATAAGCTATGAAGAAGTGCGTCTCTGCCACTTCTTTCCCATCTCGAACTGCTCCTTACAATTCCCAGGTGCACAAACGCACATATGGACTCGCGAACGCGTTGAGTCTGAAATACGCTATCGGTAAGCTCTACCACTGCATCATTTATCAGAGTGTTTAAATAGCGAGTGTAGGGAAAGGAGATGTTGGTATGTCGTATAATTCCCAAGCACTGGTGCGGATTTCTGATGGTGCTAACATTCGCAGTTTGTCTCCTCAGCCCTAATCATACAGGTTGGATGGTTTCATTATATGGTCTTACTATTACTTACCTTGCCAATGAAAGATTATGCCATCGTCATTTGGGCGGTTCAAACTCTTGGGGGTATAATAACGTTAGGCTCAGCAAACTTGGTCTGTTCTCCACTCGACTGATTAAATGAACACAGGCCTGCAAATCCTAGTTATACGGCCGACGAACTTACGCATCAGCTGACGACTAGCAAAGCCAAATTGATCGTCACTCACTCTGCTTGTCGGAATGCAGCCGTGGAGGCTTCTCGATCCTCAGGCATTAGCGGAGACCGTCTGGTGCTTCTAGTTGATCCAACATTGAGCCCCACCGTCAATTCTTCGACTGTCGAAGATCTCATCACATTTGGAATAAGCAGACCGCAGAGCTACAAAGCCCAATATTTGTTACCGGGCGAAGCTCGCACTACCATCGCTTTCCTCTCGTTTTCAAGCGGCACAACGGGTACGGATCTTTGTTCATGGAATCGGTTTGGATGCTCAAGGTCTTTTTTATTTATTCAGGAAAACCAAAGGTGCGATATGTGAACCATTTTCTGGCCTGAATTTGAACCATAGACCAGGCTGTGGAAATCTCCCACTTCGCCGTAATTGCCAATGTCATTCAAATGGCTGCACATTACCAAATATACGATCCTGTGCGACCTTCCAGGCACATGCTTCCTGGCGATATAGCTCTCGCAGGTCAGAGGCACACTACTTGGAGTTGTTTGCTTAACCCACTCATGGAAATTCATTAGTTCTGCCTTTTTTTCGTAAGTAACTTTGTGTGTGAAATTATGACCTCCCTTACACAAGTCACCCAGATATTTATGGTCTCGTTGTCATCGTAAGATCACTTCCCCCTTCGCCATTTTCCCTCCAGTCCCTTAATGCAATACTTTCAGATGCATTACATTTTGTATTGCGGGGTACGTGTTATTTGTCCCTCAGTTACTTCATTGGATTCTCACAACACAAATTAGATGTCGATCGTAGTTGTGCCGAAGTTTAATTTTTCAAATTTTCTGGACAGTATCATCCGCCATAAAATTACCCATTTATTGTAATGCTTTCCTTTACTGTTATGTCAGTGTTCTGACGTTCCCCACAGTCTGGTGCCCCCTCAAATCGTACTTTTGTGCAAGGTCGGTTTATTCAACGATCCCCTTCGCTTATCTGAAATATATTCCCAGCACCAATCCGTGCAAAAGTACGATTTCAGCCATGTCAAGTTTTGCCTGTCTGGTGCCGCTCCGCTGAGCGGAGAGCTGATGGAGCAAGTTACTAGTATTCTTCCCAACGCATCTATTGGTCAAGGATATGGTTCGTCACCAGGCTCTGCCTTCCGTAGATGCCACTCATATGGTCGCAGGTCTTACCGAGACATGTGCAAGCGTAGCGTTACTACCACCTGATCGCAAGTTAGCAACGATAGGAAGCGCGGGTCGCCTCCTTCCCGGAGTTGTGGCCAGGGTGCTCAAGCCAGACGGTACTTTTGCAGCTGAAGGTGAACAGGGTGAACTTGTGGTGACGGGTCCATCCATGGCTCTGAGATACCTGGACAATCCGAAAGCGTATGTTTTCAGAATGATTTGATTTATATAATCTCTGTGGCTGAAGTTTGTTATAATCAGAACTGCGGAAACTTTTGTGGGTGGCTGGGTGCGCACTGGAGACGAAGTAATCATTAAAGATTTTGAGGTTTTTGTCGTTGATCGTTTGAAGGTTCTCGAGATTTTCTTGCTATTGTATTCCTGTTTCTGACATTGACATAGGAGATAATAAAAGTTCGAGGGTTTCAAGTATCCCCAGCGGAACTTGAGGGCCATTTACTCCTTCACCCGGACGCTGTCGATGCATGTGTCGTGGGCGTGCCGCATGAGTACAGCGGAGAAGTGCCTTTGGCATTCGTCGTGCTGGAAAGCAAAGCGCGACAACGTGTCAACAACAACGGGAGCGAAGAACAGGCGCTGAAGCGGATTCTCTGTAAGGTAAAATGAACGACAATACCCATTGCAACATGCTCAAACTTTTATCGCAATGTAGCATGTATCCGATGCGAAGGCCCAGTACAAGTGGTTAGCAGGGGGGATCGAGTTTGTCGATGAAATACCAAAGAACCCATCTGGAAAGATAGTTCGTGTGCGATCGTACTCCGTGAGACTTAATCTGACGAAGGTGTTAGCTTCGGAGATCATTGCGCGAGAAAGCAAAGGCTTTGGCGAAACCAGTGATGGCTAGGCTGTGAGGATCAATCAACCGTTGCCACATTTTACAAATGCAACGAAGTTTCAATGCAATTCGCAGATGGTTTGGTCGTACTTAACGTTGGAGCTGCTGGGTACCAAATCAAAGAGAGTGTACATGAGCTTGCTTATATAAAGAGAGTTATTTACTGGCAATGTCGGACACATAGAAAATCGTGCCAATGCTGAGGCCAACATAAGGTCCGAGTTGTGTGAATGTCAATCCTTGAGTGCACGGGAGAGACGATGGAAGTATCTAGCTCAAACTTGTTTCCTTTGAGAGCGCTCGGAGCGGATAGGTTTTGACACCGGGAATCAGTACTGTCAGGGCTGCCTGAGGTTACAGATACATGTAAACCATTTTTCAAGATACTTTCGTCTGAGGCTCACCAGGACAAGAAACGGCTGTTCCACCAGGCGAACCTCGCCATGAGGATGGGCATAACCTACTTAGAAATCTTCCGAAAACAGTAGTAGGGATAAAATCTAAATTCGGGATAGAATGAGAAAGATATCAGAGGGAAGCACCTAATCGCCAGCATGCACCAAATCGGTTATTGATACGCCACAAATCAGGAATCTAGGGCGAGTTGAGAAATCTTGGATGTCATTAATGTCTTGTTATGGTACCTTTTCATCGATGAGCTGTGAGAAAGCAGCATTTCCAATACGAGGAGTCCCATAGGTGACAGCCTTGATAAATGTGCCAGCAGGCAGATGTTCAAATCAACGCGTCTAGTACACCCAAGGCGCCGCCGAGGGAATGACCGACCTAGACACCCAATAAAATATGAAGGGCAGATATGTTTACATCGGAAATATACAAGAGCGACGCTGGTACTATTCTTGCTTGCCATGAGACTCTGCACCTCTGCTAAAATTTGTTGAGCAGTGATAGCGTGCTCGTCTTTGAAACCATCATAAATCAATACAGAAGATGAAACTCCACGGAACAGAGTTGCGTTCAGAGGATGCATGACGATCTTGATATCGGTCAAGATGGCAGCTCTAAAGAAAATCAATAGGTACGCAACTGGGCCATGAGGAGACGCAGAGGTGTCTAGGGTCTGTACCTTCATGCGAGACAACGATGGTATTCTTGCCTGGCCAGGGCCCAGTAACCAACGAAATCTTGGTAGTATACGATCAGTTTATTTTACCAGAGGGGACAGAAAAAAAACCAACATATTTGAGTGGTAATACCGTCGCCTCCAATGAGGGTTGGCTCAAACCCGGAGAGGGAATTGCAAATTTCTGTCCAATGTTGGAAATGTCAGCGGCATATTAGAGAAAATGGGCAATGTCGGTTTACTGCCCCATTTCCATCCCCGCAACGGGCAGTACGAAGCTCGGGAAAACTGTGTCAAAGGTGATAAATCTGGGATGTCAGTGTTTGAGAGGGCTGTAACGTCTCGAGCTTTGAAATAAGGAGCAGGAGCAGCCGCGAAAACACTGAGAAATTGAAAAGCAAAGAAGAGAGGGAAAGAAAATGCCAACATGTTGGGAAAAAAAGGGGACAACCTCCAGAGGTACGAGAATTTGACGAGAATAATTCAGATGATACATTGCAGGGGTTAATTAATCAGAGAGGGTGGTTACAGTCATGCACCATCAAATGTTACACCACCACTGAGTGTTACACTTTTGTAAGATGTATAGCTCACTCAAAAATGCATTTTTTTTTATAAAACAAAATTTTCCTATGGGTTGTACATAATATCTACAGGCTAGTAAAATTTCATGATAATTGAGTAACATTTAGTTGAGAAACACCAAGCTGAAAATCCTGGATTTGGCCAAAAACTGCTTACCACACTGTGTTACACCTGTAATTGGGGCATTTCTTAGTGAGAAGTTATTGAAATACTCTGAAATTTTGAGTGAAAGAAGGCATTGAATTATGAGGAATTATAAAATAGTTTTTATTGACAGACAACAAGACTGAAATTTTCTATACAGATTTTAATTTTTGGTGTAACATTAGCTGGTGCATGACTGTACGTGGGAAACGAAGGAGTATACAGTTGCCTCTGTCTTAACCCATACCTCTAATAACCCATAACCTCCCATAACCCATACTTTTTCATGTCCACCGAGTCGGTTCCCTGCCAAATGGACCAAACTCTCCCATACCCCATAACCCATACCTATTTGACAGACCATAACCCATAGATGGACATGTCTGATCACAAAATTTCTATATGTGGACGCTTCTTTGTCAATAAATATGTACTTTCTAAGCTATCTATGTGAAATTCCGGCTACATAAGGTACCATTCGGCGGAGAATACTGTGCCATTTTAACGTCACGTGTCACAGGCTCCTTCAAATTGTCCAAAATGTCACAGGTGTCATGTGTCACATAGCTCTTGTCAGTGGGCGCCTATGCTAAATAAGGATATTAAGGGTCCATTTTGGCGTGTTTAATAACATCCTATTTCACCTCGTAATTATTGTATTTACTCAGTATATAAGCTTAATACAGTACATATATCACCCAAAAAATGGCCCTGGGATGAGCTCTGCCAAAACCCATACTCTGTAATAATCCATACTTTTTGGTGTCCACCGACAGGTATGGGTTAAGACAGAGACGACTGTACGTTTATAGTTTTGTTTGTGACTGTTTGAAATGAAAGGATGAGAGTTTTGCTTGTTTTGTGTGTTTTGCCAAGTTTTAGTTGTCATGGTTCGTCGAATTGCATCGCAAGTGCATCAGCAGGCATCCAGGTTATTGCGTGCTAAGTATTTAACACAAGAACCAGTATGGTTCCAACCCGTCCTCGATAATCCTCCTCTTCCCCTTCCTCCTAAAGCTCCTCCACAACGCACAGCATATGACCAAAAGCCTGGCAGCTTACTGAACATCAACCTCCGTTCTCCTCGTCCGTTACCCGTCTATTATCTTGAAGATGACATTCGTCGTCAGTTCTTTCGCGACCACCCCTTCGAGGCCTTCCGTCCCACAACCTTGATCGAGGGTGAGCAAATTGCCCCACCTCACGAGGTACATGGCAAGTCCTGGTCGCGTCTTAGGCTGAGAGGGAGAAATCCTAAACCAGAGGAGTAAGTTCTCTCAGCTTTAGTGGAAAATTCTTCTAATTTCTTCCCCAGTGCTATCCAATTCGCCCTCAACCTGTATCACCACCATGATATGCCTCTCAGTGAGGCATATGCCAGAGCCGTAGCGCAATTCCGATCTTTGCGTTCCGAACATCACGTTGCTACCACATTTGCTGTCATGGAAGCCGAAGAACTTGGAGCTGTTTTCTTGCCGACTGAAATTGAGCATGGTTTCGAGAAGGAGAAGAGAGCTCTGGCAACATGGGAACGGAAGAAAGAGATGGACCAGAATGCTTTGACTGCTCGAAAACGGTGGAAGGCTATTGTCCAGAAGCATAATGGTGTCGATCAATGGACGAAAGGACAAGAGTATGTGAGACTATGGAGGGAGGGTGTTAAACCAAATTATTCGCCTCTACTGGCGGAGCCGCTGCCTCCTCCCTCAACGGGGGCCGATTTTTTGCAGGTGGTCAAGACGAGGCAAAATTAATATAGACAAAAAAAATAGGAGCATGTCAAGCTTTCACGCGTGATTGTGCTGCCTGTGCGGCGTTCACTCCCATCCACGTTTTCTCTACCAACCCTAGCAACTTTTGCATGTCGGAACTCCAGTCGTTCATAACATCCTCTGCGCTACGCTTATTCTTGAAGTTCACGATTCCAGTGGGCCGATCTATTCTTGCCCATATCGTAGCAGACACGACAAGCCGCGCGAGAACCTCTTCAGTTTGTTTGGGTGAGAGGTCGAGCAACGAGGTGAGACGTGTTAGGGTGATTCGTGTATAGTACTGGGCTACCACACGGATGTTCTAGAAACTAGACGGTTAATTTTGCTACAAAGAAAATACACAAGGCTTACGTGTTCGATAACGCGAGTGTGCAGGTCCTCCCAGCGCTTATCCGACGAGAAGACCGGCGTTTTTCGAAGGAATTTACCATAGAGCGATTCGATGCCGGGCCACCGCATAAGCTCGCGCGTGGTGAAACATTTGACGAGGTTGCTTATATCAGTTCAGCAGGTATCCTCACCTACGAGTGTAAATCACATACTAATGGAGCTCGAGTTTTGCGAGGGCGGGATCCACGAAGAGGTGATGAAGCATATCCGACTGTTCGTTGTTATGCGGGGCAAGTACCACATAATACGCAATGTGTTCAAGGGCCTGTAAGCATCTTGGTAAGATTGAACATCATCAACGCTGAAGGAGCGCACATACAGCCCTTCCCTTGTCATTGACATCTTCTTTGATGGAAGGTGTCTCCCAGACTTTATAATAATATTTCGCAACATCCAAGTAAGAGTCACCGTGGAGTGCGTGTTGGATCATCATGTCGTAGTATTTGAGTTTGAGGTCCTGTCTTTTATGGTCAACTCAGCATACGCCGAAACGAACTCATCACAAACTTCGTTGTCCTTGTCCTTCAAAAATTCTTCGTTGACCTTTCGACCACCAACGCGAACTTTAATCCACTCAGCCTCCCCTCCCACAAGTGAGTCCTTCCCATCCTTCTTCCCCAGTTCGTCGTCTTTCTGCCGCGCGACGGTTATCAAAAGGCGCATTTGTTCCAAAATAAACTCTGTCTTCTCTCTTCGTTCCATAGAAGAATAGGTTTCAACTTGTAAATCTGAAAGGAGATCTGAGGCAGTCTGTAGTGACTCTTTGGGATCCGGGGAGGTAGCTGATTGGGAAAGTCCCTCATGGTAATGTGCGAGAAGAAGTGTAACGCGCGCTCTCGGCGTTTCCAAAAAGATCTTGAGGGTTGACCTTGAGTGAATAAAAAAACGGAATGATATAAGATGGACAGACCTTGCCCTCTGTCACCCCTCGCAAAGTTTCAACCAACTCTAACCATTTCTCATTCCCGTCTCGCTCTCTAACTTTCTCTAACCAACTCAACACCTGCTCAACAATGGCTTGCACAGCAGCTTTCAATTGACCGTGCCTTTTACTTAAAAGGCTGATGGTGGAATTTAAAAGAGTATAGTTTCGTGCATCGTAGCAATGTTGGACGGCAGCTTTCACCAAGCGTGTTGTGGATGTAAGATCGGCTGCCTGAAGAAAGAGATAAGAAAACGGATATTCAACGAGTTTGGTCGCGTACGTTTCTTGTGTGCTTCTCAATTGCGAAGAGTTTATCCAAAGCGTCTTGCAGTTTACCCGACTTTTGGAACATGAAAAGTTGAACTTGTGAAGTTGGGTTAGGCGACATACCTTTGCTATTAATTCAACTTCTGGAAGTAGAGAATCCACCTCCTTTGTGTAATCTTTTTCTTGTTTCTTGTTGTCGGCCATGATAGATATCCAGGAAGGTGTTTTGTTCCTCTGTTCAAGCCATCTGGAGTGACGCGTCGCGTTATTGTTGCTGTCTGTTTGTTCTACCCCTCTTTTGTACCACAAGGCCACACTGACTTCTGACGGTTTCCTTGAATTCATTTGGGAGAGAGGAAAAGGCGTCGCATGTATTTCATGAGCATAGTCATACGTGTCATAAAGTTGGGCATATGTGTTTTCCTAATAATGGTCCAGCCAGGGTAGATATATGTAAGTACGGGGAGTTGTAAAGTAGCAGAATAATCAACGGACTTGAAGGGTGTTCAAAGGAATGTCCTGTGCCCTGCTCACGGGCGAAGAGTTGGTGTCAGATGCAGGTACTTTTTTGGATGAAGTGGTTGTCGATTGTCCTTTCAAGGCTGAGAAACGATCAACCGCGGCAAGATGCAGAACACGAGTTGAAAACGAGAGAGGGTTGCGGATAAAAAGCCTATAAACAAAGGAAAAGAAGCTGAAAATCGAAGGAATGACGTAGAAGGCTGAGGAAAATTGGCCCATCAGCCACTTTTGGCGTCCATATGTGGGCGATATAACCTGGAAGGTATCCACGCCTTTTGATGAGGTCGAGGTTGTAGCGTCGACAGACATCGAGGCAGTCAATGGCCGTGCATCAACACTTGCTTCTTGGATCGCGGGCGTCGCGTCGATGGCAACCGAAGAGGACTTTGCAATGGCCTCCACGGCCTGGTCCGCAACGCGAGGCGACCACTGGATAGCAGTATTTACCGTTCGCACCTGAGCAGAGATGCCACGGCTCATCGTTTCGACGGTGGCATCAACCCCCTTTTCCAACGTGACAGGCCTCACAGGTTCGATGACCCGCAAAAACGAGCGCTCTGTGAAACGCACCAGCTGGAGGTGCGGAAGAGTGTCAGAAACTGTTTGCCAGTTCTTCGCATTAGCTTCAACGAATCCAGGACGGTTTTTTTCCTGAAACCATTTGATTAAATCTAAGCGAGGAGCGAGGTGGCTAAGCAAAATTGAAACTTGCAGGGGATCACTGATCCAGGAATGGCCGACATGAAGCCGAAGGAGCGATGGGGATGATGCGACTTGTGTCCTAAGTAGTTCTGAATTGCCATGAGTTGCGTTGATAGCAACGCCGAGGGTGTGCAATCGTCTGCACTGGCTTGTCAGGAATGAGAGGGACTCGAGCGTCAATTTTGGGGGCCCGTTCAAAGGCGGGAAACGAGCTAATGGGGAGAGGCGAAGAGTTTCGAGATTTGGGCATGCATGCGCCAGGCATTCGATGTCAAATGGGGTGAAAAGGACCGATTCGGGAAGGTCAATATCGAATCGCGTGAGTTTCGGCAACTCTGAGAGGTACTCGAGTGAGAGATGGCCAGATGGTGCATCTGCCCTTGAAGTCGAACGAACTAGATCCATAAATTTCGAAGATCCAGTTGCGGTTATACGCAATGACTGCAAGGTATCTCCGAAACGATCGCACAGCAACCCGCACAGGTCCTGCCAATCAGCCTTGTCAGGGGGGTCTTCAATGACAAGATCTAATTGAGTCAAAGGGCTATCGAGGTGTCTCAAAAAAACGGCGATATTGGCCACTTCGCCCGTCAAATTCAGCTTTCTCATTTGCGCAAAGGAGCCTTTCGACATTAAATCCCCGGTAAGTCGTAATGCAGACTTGCGGATTTCGGTGAAATCAAGTTCCTCACCAGAGAAGACACCGCTATCTGTGGAACCGATGGAGCTTGGCGTAGAATCTCCGGAGCGTGGACGAAGTTCGTCGAAAAACCCTTCCACAGCTATCGGCGATCTACCGGTCAAGTCCAGCTGCAAGTGTTTAAGTTGAGGTAATGCGGCGGTCCAGCGACCAACGCCAGGGGACAGAGCCCCGGGAGCGACGAGGAGCACCTTTTCTAGGGCATCTTGGCGAAGAAGGAGCTCTGTGAAGGCATCTGGCAAGCTAGTTGGAGAAATGAAGGAGAAACCTAATAATTTGCTTCGACTTGACATGTCAGCGAGAAAGGCACTGATCTGGGCGAGCTTTAGATTGGTTCCAATCTCCAAGTGAACAACTCGGAGCTCTGGGTTAAGGAAAAGAGCACAGCGATCTAAACCTGCGGCTGTCTCGGCTTTCCACGTCAACTCTCGCAGGAAAGGAAGTATGTATGTGCGAGGACGAGATTCGTCGAGAATAGGGAAAACTGAGGTAGCGACGGCGTTGGAGTTTTCGTCATATGTGATACGCTGGACGAGTTCACCGTATCTGAGAACGTTCTTCCAATCATCGCCTTGAGGGGTCTTGACCTAGCCGTGGTTGTGTGAACAAAAAATAAGACTGAAATTATTAGATCATACCAAACCCAAACCAGGTCTGCGAGCCTTCTTGAGAAGGTGGCCTGGAAACAGTCCGAGAATCGGAACAATGGAATCCAACTCCCTCCACAATATCTTCAAGGCGGGCTCAGAAAATGCTCGGCACGTCCGAGCCAGCCTGGACAGAGAGCGCCTGCCATTTGGCGCATCGTGAATTGCTTCGAGCAACTTCTTGGTAGCAACGGGGTCACGAAGGATGACCGGGAACATTTTCGTTTCGTAAATTGGGTATGGACGATAGAAAAAATCCCTCCTTTTGTTTTCGCTTTGAAAGCTTATACTGGCACGTACGGAGAGCGGAGATTGGTCGGAAGACTTGTACGGTAGAAAAAGATGTGAGGTGTGTAGTCTGCTAATGAGTTGAAAGGCAGAAGAAAAGTTGGTCCTTTATTGGACACTTAATGAGGACTGCGTGTGTGGCACGCTGTCTGCACTTTGCACCATCATGCAGGATTCCTGATGTGTGATCGGTGTCATATACATGCTCACACCATGGGCATGAGTCCACAGCGAGGTACTTGTGCTGAAGGCCTATTGAATGCCAGTCGCGATAAAGAGTCATGAACTTGCCTAGCTGATTCTTTCTCAAGAAAAGATTACGGCTTTCGTCTTGCAAAATGAAAGGGTGGCCTCGTGACAGTGACACTCATCACGTGGGAAACACGTTTCGTGTTTCGCAAGAAAACAGCAACCAAGCAGTGTTTTTCGCTAAAGCTCTCCTACTTCCCAAGGCACTGGCTCGCCTTCCCAGTCATCTTCAACTTCCACATTTGACCTCGTACTCTCGTCCCCATCCATAACGTCGTTTTCTCCAATGTCCCAAATCTCTCCACCTTTGTCTGGGTTGTAGTGCGCGCGTTTTCGTCCATACAACACACTATTAGCGACTTGCGCCTCTTGACAGTCTCTCCACTTGGCATCAACATACCCCAAGGACAACACGCGCCGAAGTTTATCGGGGAGGTCAACCTCGAATTTGCCATCCTGCGGATGACTGGTTGTAGGGATGCTATGACCATGAGGACCTGTCAAACGGGCATAGCCTAAAATGGGGTCCGAATCAAGTCCGATGTATTCGTCATCATGTTTGCTTGTGCGCGCAACTCGCGTGTGTGACCGATCAATCAGTTTCAGTCCACCCTTGTGGGCTGGTAGGTCTCCTTCGCTCTCGCTTTCTCCATCGATTTCGGTGTTGTTTGCCAGTTTCGCTTTCTTTCTGGTATCAATAGTCTTTCCTTGCGGCCTTTTACTGGCAGCCGAGGAACCAGAAGCCGCGGGAGGAGACGGAGGTAGAAGGCGCGGCTTTGATTGAGGACGAGTCTTTTGGACGATGGATGGATCTTTCTCGGCATCAGAAATGGAGCGCTTGCGTGATGAGCGGATATCTCTAGTCAATGTTGTGTCGGCATCGTGCCAATGCGATTTTTGGGTGTACAAGAGATTCAAGATGTTTACCGAGCTGCCCCTCGGTCTCTGTGCACCAGCCGAAGGGTCCTGGTTTGTCGATTCTCCAGACGCCGTCAGATCCAATGAACCAGATGTAGACATCCGTGAATCTAGGATGGTATCGTGGAATACATCGAGACCACTCTTTGGATTATGAGTAAATGCCTTTAGTTTTAATAAGTCGTCTATGGGGGCGTTTCTCGCGTTGAACAACGGTGCGAAATGTTTTCCCTTTGCATGTGGCTTCGAAGGGGAGTTATCTACAAAGGATGAATCGTTCAAAGTTTCTTCTTCACCTTCGCAACCGAGATCGTCACTGTTTGTCCTAGACTGGAAGTGCGGGAAAGGGAGGGACGTTTGGGAAATTACGCGTCGCCGTTTTTCCTTACTTGGGGACGGGGAGACGGGTTCTCCACGAAGGCGTTTCCGTGCACGCGACATAGCTGCTGAAGGGTATGGCGGAGATATGGAGGGTAAGATCGATGAGGAGGTGGGGTCAGGAGCAAAACGAAGAGGGAATAGCTCCAGAGATGGACTTGAGCTGTCGTGCGAGCGAGATTTACCTGGACTTTTAAATGGGTTTGGTGATAATTCATGCTTTACGGTAGCTTTTGCCTTTTGCTTTTTCATTTTGTTAGGAGAAAAAGGGTTGAATGTAGAGAGGGGAGCGGTCTGCACGATTGGACGAATGGCTGGCATGGTCAATAGATGGTCAGGAGACGGAAGCCTCGGAGGCGTAGACGGAGTGACCACAGGCTTGGAGAGTTTTTTATACAGCTTGTACTTGTCGGCTGGGATGAACTCATGGTGGATTCAAAGGCAAACGAACGATGACAGCACTGACCTATATGAGGCTGGAGTTTAATGTCGTTGATTGTTGGATCGCGTGCATTTTTTGCCTTGAAGGCACGTTCCCAGTTCTTTATATCCGCTCGTAGTTCGGAGATGTTTAGAGCTGCGGGCATGGTGTGCCAGGCAAGGTGTTCTCTGCAAGTGCTCTTGGTAGACGCAGTGTGGCTTAAAACGAACAAGGCGCGTCCATAATGCCAAACAAAGCTAGTTGAACTTGGATTTGAATTGTTCTGTCAATTTGCTCGCTGTCACCGTCATGAACGCCGCACGCCCCCGACACAGCGTTCTTGCTCTTTTCGACCCTCTATTAGCCGTTAGCGACCCAACCACCCCTCCCCGCAACATTTCATCTCCAGATTCAGACAAGGAAAACGTCAACACCCTCACCGCGTTCTTTAATCGCACTTACAATTCATCGCATCCACAGCCTCCTCAGCTCAAAAATCGTCTCATTGATGTAGGAAATGCTACCCTTGATGACTTTTCCATCAACGCCTCCCTCATCGAAGAAGATGGCCCCGAGGCTCACCTGATCCACGACTCTGACGATGACGAAAACGACACATTAACTTTCCGCCATATGACCGAAGCGGCCACCCCAAAGTGTCGCTCTAGACCCACGCACTCAGCGACCAGTAGCCCTTCCCCTTCAGCCCCTCGCACTCCATTGGCCGACCTTCCTTTAGAACGCGATGCGACCCCCCTCGCTCGTTCCAAAGTTTATCGACGTCCAGTCGTGCCTCACTTGTCAAACCTATCCCAAGTGCAACCAATCACTGCTCAGGAGTTATCTTCAGAGTCTGTCGTAAAGCCAGCATCGCCCATTGCCAGCCAGACATCAGGGTCATTAATTCCTCCTATTTATATCACTCATGACGATCTACCAAATTCTTCTTCGGAGTCACTCAGCAGTTCCGTCTGCACTTTGAACCTTGCGACACCTACTGGAACTCTTCTTACAGACACTTCACTTCCTGTTGTCGTTTCACCTCCCCCCTCAAACTCCATACAAGATATCCTCCCCGTCCCCTCCTTGGATCGGTCGAAATTGAGGCCCAATCCGCCACCCTCCGTCAATTCGAACCGCTACTCTGTAGACCTACAATCTTCTTTCCAGTTACAACTGGAATCTGCCGATGCCACTTTTGACTTACTCAACGACAAAATCTCTTTCCTTGGCTCAAAAAATGACATGGACTCGTTCTTCGATGTTCTTGAGGGAGAAGGCAGCTTTGACATGAGTGCCGAGCAAGAGAAGATGGAGTCGGCCTTGAAATCCATGAAGAATGAGGAGACAGACGGGGCGCCACCGAAGATAATGACATCTGACGAGGATCTAGTCGCTCGTAAACCAACATCACAAGAACGGAGGCGTTTCGATTCACTGGTACCTGCCAAACGTGCTAGTTTATGTGAGTGACTTCTATGCGGGTGTATCTCGGAGCTGAGTTATCTTAGCAAAGGCTTTACCTACAACAAATTTATCAGGCCAACAGGACCTGGAGAAGCCTTCACCTGTAGCCGTTCCCACCAAGTCCTTGAAGCCTCCCTTGTTATCAACTCCGAGCTCGAAATGCCATCTTCCACGGGTTCCTCCGCCCGCTGTCCCTGCTCTCAAGATCGTGAAACGAGCCAAGATGTCAGGTCATTCGAAGTCGAATTCAGCAAGTAGCACTAGCTCCTCTGAAGGGCCTACTTTTGCTTGTACAGGTGTTGACCTTGTCTCAGCTCGAGCGATACCCCCTGTATCGACGACCGGCCCTTTGCCTGTGTCGAGAGGGGTGTCGCCCAATTTTGCCCGTTTAGGTTCTAGAAACACGACTCTTCGAGCTCCCACCAGTAAAAATAACACTGCTCCCTCAGCTCCTTCCGTTCCAGCTGTCAGTGCGCTCGTTGTGAGTGGGGCACGTAGGGTGCTGATCTCAGACGGGCCTAGTTTGCAGCCCCAGCCAAGAAGCAGGATTGCGGCAAACTCCATCCAATCAAAGGGGGGTCCTTTTCGTCAGCAGCCTGCACCTGTTTCGAACATTCTCACCAAACCACTGGCTGTCGGTAGCCTCAAACGTCCTGCGAAGTATGGGAGTTCTGTTGGGATAATTTCGAATCTTCCGAAACCTGTCTCGCGGAGTGGAACATTAAAATTGCCTACAACTAATGTACGCAATGGCGGCGGCAGTCTTCCGGCTCGGCGTGTGATTTGAGGTCATCGATTGGTCTAACATGTGGAAAATCCATTGCAATCTTCAACGATGGATCGATAAAGTGGGATGCCATTTGGACCTTTTAGCTACTTTTTAAAAGATGTACTTTGATTAAATAAATAAGAATTTGGAGCGGCATGAGGTCGCCAATTTCCGGAAGTTCTGCCAGGTTTCCTCCCTGAGTCTCATCTTCAACTCTCGTCTCAGGAAGTCGATGAACAGATGAAATTTAGACTGTCGAAACCCGTTGTAGCCGCGGTGCCGAGCAAGAAACCGATCGTGACCTTCTCCACAGCGCTTTATGATGACCCCGCGTTCTCACCCGATCCTCGCTCTCATCCCTACTTCGCTACGGAATACAATTGGGCGTCACCTCCTGCGCCAGGCCATCCAACTTTGACGGGTCAGCGCCGACGGCGCTCCTTTGATACCCATGACGCCACTGCTGAGGCGGAAGTTGATTCCTTCCAGCTCTTACAGCCGCCCAATTCGCCAACATCTCCAGACGGTGGCGACGAGCCGCAGTCCACATCATATCCACCCCCTTCTTCTACCTCCAACACCATCTCTCTTTCTTCCGTACCATCTGCGCCCACCCACACGTCCATACTGTCCAGAGCTTTAATGAATACAAAGGATTCGACAAGAAAACGCGGTAGTCTCCTAAGCTGGCTAAAAGAGGCTCAGCCTAATATGGGCTCCTTATCCAACGTTATAAAGCCATCGCAGAGTCACCATGATGTCGCCCCTCCACCCTATGAAGCCAACCCAACGAAAGTTACGAAGCCTGAAATGCTAACAGCACTAACAAGCGATCGGCGATCGGCCCCTCCTTCCCAGCTAGAGACAACACCAGCCAGCATTCAGAATCGGACAAATCAACGAGGGCCTGCGCCTAATTTGCGGAGGCTGCGGGACCTAGATAGAATTGATGAACTGGACGAAAGCAACCCACTTGGCATTGCACTGCATCACAGAGGCCCATACGAAGCGGTGCATTCGTCTGTTCAATCTGGCGTACAAATGCCTCTAGGCCATTTTCATGAACACCATGACCGCGCTCTTCAAGATGTAAGGATCATTCACTAGGTATCACCATAGCATTGTTTATCATAGCATATAGGTATATACACCACCCGAGGCACCTGTTGGTGTTCCTTTGAACTTGTCGCCTGGTCAAATTCTTCCTCGGAATTTTAGGCGGCAGCAAGCCAAGCCTCCTCGACTGCGGAGCGGTGAGGTTCTCCTCTTACCAGCAGGACAGTTGGAAGCTTCTCGGAGCGTCCCCCAAGAATCCGTTATTCCACCTCGACACCGAGCTCAGCTGTCCGCCGGTGGCCATGCAACTCCTCGTTACCGCAATCGTCCACCGCGCCGTGCCGTAGATAGTCCATTTGATGGACCAGCAATCCAGATTGGTATGGCCATGATGCAACTTTCTGCATCGCCTCCAGCGCCAAATGACTTTACTTACGAGCGAGGTGAGGCACAAGAACATGAATCAGAGGTTGATCCGTATGACCTTACCCACCTGGAACCATCGACCGGTAAAGACGCCAGCAGTCTTGCGCATCCAGGTACACATTTAAACTTAGGGCAGAAGCAGTTAGCTGGTGTCGGATATTTACAGCAAAAGTCGGAGAAAGGCGGCTCCTTAACGCCTCACTGGACGGCCGAGCAAGTCGTTATGAATTCAGATCGATTGACGTTACAGAAGCGTTCCGTTGGTGACGATAGCAGGCAGGTTCATCTGCCACATGATATCGTTGCTTGGGAAGTCGAAGGAACTGCAGCACAGCGCCAGGAAGGGTGCCCGCCCAAGTTCGCTCCCCCTATTGATTTCCAGGTCACACAAAATGCAGCAACTATTCACGAACCTACTAATCCAATTTCTTCTTCTCCAACCAAAATATTCCAACACAAGGGAGGAGAGAATGGACAAGCGTTCTTTGCTCAAAGCGAGATTCGCAATGAAAAGGACCCTCCTCCCTATCCCCCTCAGACCAAGAACTCGGGCAACGCTGCGCTGCAACAAACGAACGGTGTTGCCAACAAGGAACCCAACGATTTCAGGCAAAGCGGGAGAGTAGTTGACGCACAAGGTCACCACTATCCTTTTGACGACGTCGTCCAACATCAATCTATTCGGAACGAAATCCATCCTTATCGGACCACTATTGGAAACCAGCATGGCGGCCCAATCAGTTATGAAGCGGACTTGCGGCGATATGAGGTCCCTGATCGACCGTTGCAAGATTGCGAACCTGCTGAAGGAGATGAACGACATATCGATCGGATCAACGCTGACGGCCAAGACAATCGACGTGCTGCAACTGGCCCACCTCGGAGCGCGCCTAAGAGCAAGAATCTCCTGCAACACCATCATCCCTTCACTCAAAAGCGCATATCATGGTTGAATGAAGGCTCCATTGAGGGACAACCTCGACCCCCTAGTGATCCCTTTCAAACGGACACAACTCAATTTGTTGGTACTACGCTGCAAGGAACACATCAGCCTTCGGATCATGCCCACAAGAACCAGCAAATGAATTTTTTACATCACCATCACCTCTTTGCACATGCGGAAGTTTATTCAGAACCCCAGGTTAAGCTCTATGGGGACGACCATTCAAGCAATCCAATTCCCTATAAACACAACAGGAACACTCATGGGACGAGCGTGAACTTGCATGATGATGGACAATATACCAACCTTCACTCTATGGAGGGGAGTGCCCGAGATCAGTCGAGTTATTCTCAAACAATCTCAAGTCAGCCAAAAGAAGTTACTCCCGCTTATCTGTATCCTCGCAGCGGGGCGAAACAGCTGCCACATTTTCTCCCAAAGAAGCTCGTTATGCCTACCCCACTTCAACCGTCAAATCTATTGCCAACGCCACCGTATCAATATCCGTCTTCGTTGCAAACTTATCCTCGGTTTCAGCCGATCCCTTCACGGTCTCCATCACCTGTAGGGCCCATGCCCCCAATATTAGAAAATGCCAATCGGCTACTACATGACCCTCCCCGTCGTAAACTCAAGAAACGGCCGAGTGTGATAGTACACCCATTAAAGAGGACGCCTGCTACCGCCATCTCGTTTCCGCCTGATCTTATCCCTTCGACAAACGTAGAAAAGTCGACCTTCCGCACCAGGACCGAAAGGCCCCCGAACAGAGTGTTGAGCAAACGAAGAACCAAATTTTGAGGTACTACTCGTTTGCATTTCAATGATTCTTCACAGATAGATTGTACCCTCATTGATTTTGTTGTCGCTCACTTTACAAGTAACTGTATCTATCACCTTGCAATGTCTTGAACTATGTACAGTAATAACTGCATGTACGACTATCCCAGCCTTCACTTGAGACAGGGCCCAATTTGTGACCGGGACAAAGGTACCTCCATAATTGTGGACACTTGTAGAATAATGAAGCCAATATGTACCCTGAAAACATCAATTCTCAAAATTATACAATGAAGAACAATAAGAGCATCAACTACATCTAATTTACCTATTTAAACAATTTCTTCAGGAAATAGTCTTGGTAGCCATGGCAACTCCACTGAGCTGAAGAATATGTTAAAGAATAAAACAATGGAAATGGCCAGTCAATATGGCTGATGTTCTTATTGTTAATCAGTTTGAGATTTTGATAATCAATGTTTTTGGGATGCACATCAGCTTTATTATTCTACAAGTGTCGACAATTATGGAGGTACCTTTACCTAAGTCGCAAATTAGACCCTGTCTCAAGTGCTTGTTTGCGACAGATGATAAATCGTTGTGTACAAACTAACAGCCAAACTCTCAACTACGCATTTGGATGACGTTTCACGATAGCAGGGAGCAAGTATACTACGTATTCTGGTGATAATATTACTTACAGGCCAGAGCGAGGATACATCAATAAGCGAGACGAAACATGAATTGGAAACTGTACTGCTTTGTGTCCGGATCCCAATGGGACCAATTCCAGTATCCAGCATCATCAGCTTCATCCTCGATTTCACGAGCTGGGATACGGAAGGCGATAGTTTCGTATGGTTCAGCCGCTACCTGACAAAATAATTTGAGGCAGAAAAGATAGTGACGGGGAGGGACGCACAATTAAATATTGGTAGGCTTTGTTGGGTGGCTCCCGTTTTTGTTCCCATGCGCTCATGAATCGACGTCGCGGGACCACACCATCCTTGATTTGAGGTAGATGCACTTGAACCATCATGCCTTCCTTTCCAGTGTCCCCATCGCGAACTTTTGTGACGCGGTACCCTGGACGACCTATCTTGAGGAAGACTTTTCGTTGAACATTACTTTGTGCAGGTGCAATCATGAGTTGTGTATCTTTCGCATCGCGGGCTGCGCGGCGAGCAAGGTTTGTTTGATGCTTTTTCCCTTGTGTATGTGCAAGGTAAGAACCCTCATTGGTGTGAAGGGTCAAGCATAGACGACATTCGAGAGACCCAAGGTGGTTGCGGAGAATATAAGGATCCTTGAGAAAAGTGAACAGTCATTCGACAAATTTCGCAGACAAAGGAAATCTTACCTTCGCTAAATCAATGGTTTCCAGTGCAAGCTTTCGGAGGCGCTCCCGCCTGTCGACATTCGTCTCCGAAGCACCAGCAACACCTCCACCTCCAAACTTGGAACCAACTCGATTCTAATTCATATTCAACCTTCTATACATGAACGTCAGGAAAATGTGCAAACCTGATAATCTATAACATATGTCAGTAGTGCCCGGACAAAAGGAATTCTTGGAACTGACCCATGACAAAGTTTGGGTACCTCCAGAGTCAAATTTGACGTAGTTCAAGGTAGAGGCTGTGGTGAACAGTCACGAAACTTAGATCATGTGACGAAAATACCATTTAAAAAAATGTCACCTTCAGTTCGCCCTGGCCCTTCAATTCGTTGGCCTCTTTTCACCTTTCGTCGAACAAAACTTCGCTTCTGACGTGATGCCTGCTCAGAAGGGTTCCATGGAGAATGAATCGACAAAGAACGGGTCTAAAAAGTTAAAAATCGCTGATTTCAAACACGAGAAACACACCCCTTCAAGTGGGGCTACGTTACCTGCAGAGGATATTGACTTTCCCCGTGGTGGTGGCACGTCGTTCACACCCCTTGAAGTAAAGACAATCCGAGCGGAGGCCGTTAAGGAAGCTAATGTAGAACTTTTTGAGGTTAGAATCAGTTTTTTATATGATCATATCCTAATTTTGTTATGATTGAACTTATAGGATGCCCATGTTGCGAAAAAGTCCAAAAAGCGAAAACGTGGTTCCGATGGTCACGCCCATCTCGCCGGTGAAAGTGCTAATAGAGTACGAATTGAACATCTCAATTATAAAGTAAGTTGACTATCGGCTTTGAGGTGTTTAGGCTGGACGAGTTTAACAGAGGTTGAGTGTGGGGATGAAAATTTTCGGCCAAATTGTTGGTATTTTGCCGTTACAATTGCTTGTTTCTCTTCCCAACCAATTATCCGCCCATGTTCCCATAACAAATATATCCTCGCAATTTACGACCGCCCTTGAACAAATGGACAACATCAGCGAAGGGTCTGGCGCGGATGATGAGGAAGGAGCCACACTATCGAATTTTGATACCCCAGATCTCTCTGATATATTCAGGGTAGGACAATACGTCCGTGCGGTGGTGTCCGCTATACATACCCCGGGCTCAAGTCAAGCTTCAAGTCTTGGAAAATCGCGGGATGAGGCCAGCAAGGCCAGCCGACGGGTAGAGCTCAGTCTGGTTCCTGAAAGAGTGAATGCCGGAGTTCAGAAATCAGACCTCAAAAACGGATTTGTATGTTCTCCATACAAGTCTACGTTTTCTGCAACTTATTGGGCCATCAGACTATGACAGCCGCCGTCAAGAGTGTTGAAGACCATGGACATATTTTGGATTTGGGGATTTCAGGTGTTGAGGGATTTTTGGCTTGCAAGGATACAAAGATGCCGCCAAGTCGGAACATAGCGTTGGATGTCGGTCGGTTGCTGGACGTTAGTGTAACCAATCTGTCCGCAAACGGACGGACTTGCAATGTCACTACGGACCAAGCCCTATTTTCGTCGTCCTATGTGTGTCTTCGATTCCATTCTTTTATATTCAGTTTACTTAACACATACACAGGTCACTGAGATTTCATCCGTCACATCGGTTCTTCCTGGCGCTCTAGTGCAATCACTCATAACTGCGATCCATCCCACGGGTCTCAATCTCCAAGTCCTTGGTTTTTTCGAAGGTACTGTTGACCAGGTGCATCTAAAACGAGAGGGAAAAGCGTACCAGGTTGGTAAAAAGGTCAGGGCGAGAATATTATATGAATATTCTTCATCCCCCCCGAGATTCGCGTTGGCCCTAGTAGACCACCTCACAAATCTTAGTGCACCTTGCATTAAAAGCAAGGAAGTGCCGGCTCAGACAAAATCTATTCAAGAAGCCTTTCCATTGGGTACGATCATTGAGTCTACGAAGGTCCTCCGGGTAGAAACGGAGCGGGGGGTTATTGTTGAAGTTCAGCCAGGAGTTGAAGGTTTTGTGCATGTTCGTATGATCCCCTTATTCTTTTTTTGCAGTTCCTCAAAGTTCTTGGCAGATTTCCCACCTTTCAGAGGATCACGTACCATCCCTTTCTTCCACCGGCCCATGGAAAGCCGGCACCCTTCATCGGGCGCGTGTAACAGGCTACTTCAGCTTTGATGGTCTCTTGCAGCTCTCCTTGAAGCCATCGATTATTGAGCAGAAGTTTCTGCAAGTGAGCGATGTCGACGTTGGCGAAGTCATAAAAGGCACAATCAAGAAACTTAACGATTCTGGCCTCTTCGTCTCCTTGTCAGGAAGTATCGATGGTGTTGTCTGGCCCAACCATTATGCGGATATCACCCTTAAACATCCCGAGAAGCGATTTAAGTCTGGAGCGAGCATTAAATGCAAAGTTAGCAATTAATTCAACACGTCTTAATAACCCATGTGGTTAACATCTTTGCCAGGTTCTGGCCGTTGATGTCTACCGGAAGCGCATCTCTTTAACGGCAAAAAAGACACTTCTTGATTCCAATCTACCTATTTTGTCAAAAATTGATGATGCCAAACCAGGCTTCGTGACTCACGCAGTGATCTTCAAAGTCTACGACAATCACCTACTGATTGAATTTTACAATAATCTAAAAGCAATTGTCCCAGCAAAAGAAATCAGGTACTATTTCAATGTCCAACTGTGACAAGCTTGGCTGAGGTTGATGTTGCAGTGACATTCCGATTAATAAACTCTCAGATTCGTTCCCAATTGGACGGGTTGTGAGAACGCGGATTATTTCTGTCGACTCTGAACAGGGACGGATTGTAGCGAGCATTCGACAGGCCATCGGCAACAAAGATCCAGTCAGTGACATCAGCGCTGTCGAGATCGGCAATATCGTAAAAGGATTCATTTCCGAGATTCACAAGGACAACGCACTTATCATCCTTCAACCAACCCAGATTCGAGCTCTGCTGTCTCTAAAAAACCTGGCAAATTTTCGTCAAATTTCTTTGAGTGAACTCCTTGTCAAGTTGAAAGTTGGTGACGAACTGGATGAACTCGTTGTTGTCACCCGAAATCCTGATAAAGGAGTGGTCATCGTGGCTAACACACCAAAACCAAAGAAGGTTCTGTTACTCAAAGGATCAAGTATGTCCATCGATTCTTTAAAAGTTGGTCAGATCGTCGGAGGTCGTGTTACTCGACATATTTGCCATAGTGCCTTAATCAAGGTCACTTCACAAATTGGTGGAACATTGCACCCGACAGACATATCGGATGACTACGACACGGGCTTGGTACTACCCCCCGTAGATTCCGTTCTGAAGGCCGCGATCATCGATATAGATCGGACCAAAAACCAACTCAGGCTGTCTACCCGCCATTCGAAAATGTACCCTGAGGCTACCAAGAAAATTGTTGACCAGGAGATCATCCAGATCTCTGATATCCATGTCGGAGACACTGTCCGAGGATTAATTAAAAGTGTAGCTGACCATGGGTTGTTCGTGACCATTGGTCGTGATATCGATGCTCGTGTACAGATTCGAGAACTTTTTGACGATGTTCGTGACGTTCCTCTTTCAACAGTTTTGTTTTGACCTTGCGTTCTTAGTTTGTCGAAGACTGGAAGGCTCGTTTCCAGGCAAAACAGATTGTGAAAGGTCTCATTCTCAGGTGCTCTTTGTCCCTACTCACATACGCAAACTACTAATATTTTATCAACAGTGTCGACCTCCAGACGAGGAAAGTAGAAATGACCCTCAAATCGGGAGATCTTTCGGCTAGAAATGGTTCATGCGTTGGATTGGCTGATCTCAAAGTGGGTCAGAAGGTCGATGGCTTTGTAAAGCGGATCGAGAACTACGGTCTGTTCATCAACATCGATCATTCAAAGCTTAATGGTCTTTGTCACAAATCGCAGGTGTGTACTGTTACTATTTGGCTTCGTTTCTTGTATCTTGAGAGTTTCTTCTAGCTCTCAGACAGTCAAGGAGCCGGTGTCTCATTTGCGCTTAGTAGCTTCCACGAGGGAGATCGTGTGAAGGCCGTGATTATAGGGATTGATAAAGCTCGTATCTCTTTGAGCCTGAAGCCTTCTCTTTTTAATGAAGAAGATTTTGAGGAGGGCGCTCATACCAACGAACCGATCCCCGAACTTTCTGGAGTGGCTAAGAATGACAACGTCGAGACAAGCGATGATAATGCAAACGAAGAAGTCGATATCTCGGACTCCAAAGGCGAGGGCGACGACGTGATGGATGTCGACATTGATCAAGCCCTCGTCCACAGCCGTGTGGTTAGCGCACAGAAACCCCCAGTCGTGTCCAAGACTCCAATACCTTCATTGGCGTTGTCAGGCGGGTTCCAATGGTCTTTTGGTGAACAGCAATTGGGCGATGATTGCTATGTGGAATCACCCTCCAGTGAATCTGACTTGGAAGGTGACGAATACGGCAAGAGGAAAACGAAGCGTCGGCGAAAAGCGATTGAACACGACCTCACAGCAGATATGCACACCAAGGCACCGGAGTCCAACGCGGACTTTGAGAGGCTGCTTCTGGGGTCCCCGAATTCGTCGTACCTTTGGATACAGTATATGTCCTTTCAGCTACAACTCTCAGAAGTGGAGAAGTCTCGAGAAATTGGCCGCAGGGCTATCAAAACTATTAACTTTAGAGAGGAACAAGAGAAACTGAACGTATGGATCGCCCTGTTAAACCTGGAAAATGTTTACGGGACCTTGGAAAGTTTGGAAACGACCTTTAAGCAGGCAGCTCGCGCGAATGACTCGAAGACCATACATCTACGTCTGGCCTCCATCTTCGATCAATCAGATAAATTGGAGGTTAGTAAAGTTTACACTTAGCAGGAGCAGTCATTGAATGTTGTGCCACACCTCTTACAGAAAGCCGAAGAACAATTTAATCGGACCTGCAAGAAGTTTGGACAAAGTTCCAAGGTATGGACACTCTTCAGTGAATACTACTTGAAAAAAGGAAATACGGAGGAGTCGAGGAAGCTCCTTCCACGGAGTCTGCTGAGTTTAGACAAACGCAAACGTGAGCGATTTACATTTGAGGTGCACTTTTCAATGCCGTGCGTTGAAACGGTATGAAAACAGATTTGAAAACAATATCTCGTTTCGCACAACTCGAATACAAGTATGGTGATCCTGAACGAGGAAGAACACTGTTCGAGGGCATTGTTGATTCACACCCCAAACGATGGGACTTGTGGTCAATATACATGGACATGGAAGGAGTCCAGAAGAATATCCAAGGCCTCCGGTATGCCCTGTCCAAGCCTTTTGTCTACCCCAATTAATATGTGGCAGGAACCTCTTCGAACGGGTTTTGACCCTTCACATGACAAGCCACAAAGCGAAGTGGGCAATTCATCACCCCTGATCGGGCATCACTAATGTTATTTTTTGGTAGATCATTCTTCAAAAAGTGGCTTGAGCTTGAGAAACGAATCGGAGACGAAGATGGTGTGGCTGATGTGAAAACAAAAGCAGTGGAGTGGACACGCAGAGCATCAAATGCACAACAATAATTATCAGACAACAGATGGAACACTTCTTATAGATAGGAAGCAATATCAATGCAGAGCATGTAAGTAAAGAGGGAGAGCAGAAATAAGAACGCGATGAAATCCAAGCGAAGTTGTCGAAGAAAAAATATCACGGGTATATGCAAGTGATACATACAGCAAGGAGGGAACATTATGAGTGGGGGGACCTTGTGCGGTCTGACACTGCAGGCTCAGAATCGAAGTCACTCAGTGGTCGCCTATTGCTCATAGAGCTGGCGAGCTGTCGCTGCCAATCGTCCAATTCACTGGATAGATGCTCGAAAGCGAGAGCATTGTCCGAACTCGAAGTGCTGGCTCGCCTGCCAGAGATGCCTGACATCGGTCTTCCCCTGCCAAATGAAGGCTGCTCGACTTCAAGAAGAAGTCCAATTTTATGAGAAAGTTGTTCGTTTTCCCGTCGAAGGATTGTGTTTTCGTTGCTAAGTTTCTCCAGCAGTGTTTCGTCGTGACCCCCACGAGCAATAACAAGGGAGGCCTGTAGCCGTTCAACATCATGTTGGAGTTCTTCCACTTGCATTAGTCGGTCATCCGATTCCCGTTGTGAGGTTACAAGATTGTTGCGGAGGACCTCAAGGTCCTTTTCCAGGTTGTCGAGTCGCATCCGAAGGTCTTTGTTTTCGTTGTGCAACCGCTGACCTTGTCTCTGAGCATCAATGAGCTGGTTGCGCAACCCCTCGTCTTCTGATGAGGGAGTGCTACGACCATTGATGTTGCGAACTCTCGAATCTGACAATTTCCCACCTCGTGCGTCGAGATCGGCTTGAAGTTGACTATTTGTATTCTTCTGCTTCGTTAGCTCATCGCGCATTTTACGCATCATCTTTTCGGTGCCCCTGCAGAAGGTCAAATTAGAAAAAGGGAGAGAAAGTCCACGAAATCCTTACTTCACGTAATGAACAGCTATTTGGTAGTCTTCTTCCATTTGGTGCAAACGCTCCTTGTATCCCCTTTCTGTCTCTTCCAGTTTGCGTTCAGCGTCTTCCGCGCGCGCCTCAACGTCTGCGGTGTCACTTGAAGCATTTTGTGTTGATCGCCCATGATGAAGTTGAGCGGATAGTTGGGTAACTTGCCCTTCCACTTCTCGCGCCCGACGTACGACCTGAGCAAGCTCGCGCTCTGCGTTTTCCTGAAGACGAGCGCGCTCGGCAAGTTTATTTTCCAGCTCAGCAATGGCTTCCGGGGATGCTGAGTCTTTGGACCTAGAAGATGGACGGAATTCACCCTCGTCAATGCCAACGCCGTTCTCCGCCAGATAATTACGAAGCATGCCCATTTTGAGATTGGAATCAGAAATTTCCTTGTCTTTGTCGCGGAGGAGGTAGTCTTTTTCAGAAATCTCCTTACGGGAACGTCCAGCATCCGCATTTGCTTGCGATAGTTGCCCACGTAAAGCGACAATTTGCGAACGAAGAATCAGTTGTTCGGATTCCTGCTCGCGGGCGCGGCGTCGTTCATCTACCATCTTCTTCTGAGCTTCATCAGCTTTAAGGGTCGTCTCCCTCAGAAGCAAACGGACAGACTGCGCTTCCGCTTCTACGGCTTGTAATTTTTCAGAATGTCCACGAAGAAGACGATCTTCGTCTGCTTTGAGATCTCTGTGAGAGTCAAGCAGCTCGCCAAGGCCACCAGTGGTAAGCGCTCTGAAAGCATCTGCCTCCTCGCGAGACTTGGTCCATGAATTTTCGACATCTGTTAATCTCGCCCGCGCCGCCTCAGCTTCTAAAGTTCGGGTCTCAACCTCGCCACGCAGTTCAGCCAGATCAGATTCAATGGCACTGATCTGTTCTCGTGCCCGTTGATACTGCATGTCTACCTCCTCCGCCCGTGCAGAAGCTGCTTGGAGCGCTATGCGGGCTTGTTCCAAAGCCCGAATATGGTGTTCCTTCGATTGAAGGAGTTCGTCGAGTTGGCCACGCAAACCTACTTCGTCGCCTTCCCTCTGTTCAAGCAAAGAGCTCTGGGATACCAATTTATCAGCATGATCCCTTAGCTTGACCTCAAGGACTTCATATCGCTCCAAAAGCTCGTTATACAGCTCTGCTACGCGATTGTGTGCTTCATCGGCTTTCTCTGACCGTTTCAGTGCGTCCGACGCACGAACCTCAGCTTGATCATACAACATAGTATGCAAAGCAAGGGAGTCACTCAGTTCGTTCAACTTGCGGTCTTGCGACCAACGCTCGTTCATGAGTGCAGACATGTGTCGTTCCAGATCCGCAATGCGATCGCGCTCAACATGATGCACCTCAGTTCTGTTGTTCGCTTCCAAAGCTGCAATTTTGGCACGGTAATATGCAGCCTCTTGCGTGGCAGTTGATTTTATGCGTTCGGCTTCTGCGAAGCGATCAGAGGCTTGTTTTGCTTGTTCGACCATTGCAGTCTTGACATCAAAAAAAGTCAGATCCTATCAATAAGGTATTCAAAGATCGTCTACTCGCCTGGACCTGGGATTTGAACTGCTTGAACTTGAGAGCCAATTCAGAATACCGCCCGCCGTTTCCGTCCTCAGTTGCTCCGCTTAGTGAGAGATCGGGACTACCTTCTCTATCCACTTGGACGTAACCTGCTCGAGAAGCTTTGCTCAAAACCTCCCTCATCCAAATCATTTGACGTTTGAGGCTATCAAGCTCCAGGTCTTTGGCCTTTAAATCTTTCAGGAGATCAGCAGCCACATTCCCAACGGACCCATTGCCGCTCTTTGACGTCGGTCGAGCAAACCCGTTGACGATAGGAGGGGTTATCTGCGGAGTGCTATATACGTCGCCCGAAGCTTTGACACGCTCGAGGGCAGGAGACGCTCGCCCAGTAACAGGTGACGCTCGGCCAAGGAGAGGAGATGCCCGCCCAGTAACAGCAGGCGACGATCTACCAGTAACGCCGTTGATCCCCATAGACACTGCTACCATACTTGGAGGTTGTCCCCCTTGCGCGAACGCATCTCCAGCGTTATTTATAGGGGACACAGCTCGACTCGCGACATTGAACTGGACTGGGCTTTTTGCTCTTGCTTGGCTAGGGTTTGAGTCAGGTGATGTAGCCCTTTGAGAATACGATTCCGAGGTGCCCGTGTCCATACCATCATCTGTGCCCACCAGATCATCATCCTCCCTCCGTGGTCGAACAGGTGCTTTTCCTTTTCCATTTGGGGGTGTTGGGAATGTCTGTTGTGGCAATCCTGTTGCTGACTTTATAGATCTGCCTGCAGGAGACATGGCACGCCGAGGGTCTTCGTTGTCCGATCCAACAGCTGGAGACATTGATCGCCCATTGAGATGTGCGGTGGACACTTTGGGGTTCTGAGCAGTAACAGAGGGTTTTCGAGCAGCATTCTGGCTTCCTGGCGGAACTGCAGCTCCAGGGGGCGGCCCTTTGCTGGAGTCGGGATATTTGATGTGTTCTAGCGAAATTATAAGATTAAAAAGTTGAGAAACTTTTTTTTGCACCGAGAAACATACTGGTATCCAAAACGTGCGTTATACTAGGATCATCCGATTTCGAGGGCATGAAGGATTCTCCTCCGAACACAAGTACCCTTGCACCCATTGAAGCCATGGCATGTCCAGATCGCCCACTAGGAGATGGTCCCATGTTTTGAAACATATACCATCGCTGGTCTGGAACAAAAACGTTGAAAAAGGTAAGTTTTGGTAGTTATGAAACCTTACTAGAGATTTTGAATGCAGCGAGATCACCAAGACCATCCACCCCTCGACCTCCAAACACATAAATGACATCATCTACAATGGCTGCCGCGTGACCCTCCCTAGGTGAAGGAATAAATCCAATGCATTGAAGTTCGGTCCACTTTCTGGTGTTGAGGTCAAAGGACCACGTATCATTATAGTGGTAGGATCCGTCCGTCCCACCAAACCTAAAAGATAGATGTTGGATTTATTGACGCCATGGAAGTTTTTAAAACATACATGATGATGCGGTCTTCGTATGTGATGCAAACATGCCCTGTTCGATGCGCAGGCTTTTCGGAAGTGGAGGGCTCATATAACTCCCACCCTACTCGGCCTCTTACTGGAATCTACATTGAGAGCCCCCGCAGTGACAACTTGGGAAAACTCACGTGAATTTAAATCAAAGCACCACAGGTCGTTCAAAAACTCTCCGTCTACTTGTCCGCCGAAAACGAAAAATTTTGAGCCAACCATAGTCACTGCATGCCCATATCTACCAGCAGGCGCTGCTCCATGAACAGCTACCCGTGTCCATTCCCGCGAGGCTGAGTGCGGAGGCAGTCGGTGAATTTTTTAGGAACATAATTGAAACATACGCACTGATGTTCAAGAGATACAACCCATCATCCTGCTTATCAGTGGGCTTCGCCTTTGGATCTGTCTTGGTATCTCCGCCCCACACAATCAAAACTGCGCTGACCAAGGCGCTGGCATGACCCACTCGGGGACAAGGAACTTCGCCGCCCGTCTGTAGTAGGGTTGCTGAATTATTCGCCGTTGAAAACAGATAAAGATCATTGCGAGCAACTTCTCGGACAAGACCGCCGAGATCCCCTCCAGAAGTGGTGACAGCAGGAAGTGCGTGGCCGTATCGAGGAAATGGTGAGGGCGAGGGTGACATGGGAGGTACGACTCCAGGCTTGGGAAGCACAGACGGCGGTAGAAGGACAAGGCGGCGGGCAGTCCATGGAAAAGCGGGTGGCGCCCGCTGCTGCTGCTGCTGTGATTGAAGTGGACCTGTAGGCCCATTCGGACTACTTCCCCGATTTTGGGTCCTTTGGGCTTGTTGCTGCTGTATCTGTTGCTGCTGAACACTGGGACCCAAACCACCACTTCCGACACTTCCGGATACGCTGTGGAAGATAGCGTAAATCAAGGGGAGAAATTCGAGCTAAATGGTGAGACACACCCATCAAATTGATTGTCTCGCAGACTCCCCGGCTGCCCTTGCCCAATCGTGACGTCTTTGCTGGCGTTGGAGGAGAGCTGAGCTAGGGCTTGGCTCGGAGTCTGGGCAACAGTAACATTTGCTGGGGGCTGTGGGGGAGGCTGCTGCTTCTTCCTTGAGAAGAAGGACATTCGACGAGACCTGGAACCTAAGAGGGACGGTATGGCTGACTGGTGGTGTGTTGTTGATGTTGTGAGAAAAAGGGAAGCAAACAAGAGTGCTGTGGGTGCAACAACACGATTGATTGTAGATTGGATTGACGACGATTGGCAGGCTAGGATGAGAGGGATGTCCGAGACTGATAGTTGTGGTTTTATACCTACCAAGCTTCAATTTCGTTTCAATCAAACTTCAATACAGACACGCCTGAGGAGCATTCTCAGGATACATAATTTGTCTCTATTTACCAGCATCCACATCGACTCGCTCTACTCATTCCAAGTTATTATCAACGTATCGTCCGTAGAGTCGTGGTCTCGTTTACGATGCATCATCACCCGGTCGCGAGAAGGAAAAAGACGGTTGCAATCTGGAAATATGATTGAATAATGGGGGTACGAAAGACGTGGTGCACTTGCTTTTCAATGCACAGATAAATATCGGAGTTCTAGTTCACATGCATGAGAAGCTTAGTGAGTCAATAAGTGCAAGCGTACTGTTCTGGTGTGGTGACTTTGGCCGAAAACTGGACATCGTTGACGTACGTCTGGACATTATTGACCTGCTGCGCTGTGGACGTGACTGGAAGCGGTGAGTCTTGTAGCTGAATGTGTGGTAACGGAAGAGACCCGCACCGTCTTGGACCGCTGGAGTTGAGGGAAGGATGGAGGGGAGATGCATCCTTAATGGTCGCGTGACGTCACATTGAATGTCCTCACCGTGCCATGGTCATCATCCTATGGCGGACAAGTCACCAACGACGACCACGACGACCACGAAGACCCCCGCTGCCTGTTTTACGACGGCAGCCTGTTCCTCAAATAGTTCTGACTCGCCGACGGCTACCTCCTATAGCCCTTGTTTAGCAGACACACTGGACACCATGCCATCACGTCCTCATACCCCGGTACTGCGCTGGCTGAGTAATGTATCGTCAACCCGTTCCTCGCCCCCGTCTTCCCCCCCACCTCATAATCTTGCACTTCTAAACGAGGCCCTGAATGAGCCTCTGCGGCCCCCTGCCGCACGCCTTCCACCATCCTTTCGTGCATCTCGCAATCTCAGTCGACCCCCACCCTTCCTCGACAACCTCACCCGTTCAACCCTTCCTTCCTCTTCCCTTTCTCCACCTATTGCGTCATTCCACTCTATCCGATCCGATGTTATTCGGCCACCTCCCATCGTCCTAGCCCATTCACCGTCTGCTCGGTCCTCCCTCGACTCTCTACGCTCCTTTTATTCCCGATCTATGTCTACCCACTCCGCTGACCTTTTAACAGGAAATCCCTTGCAGACTTCCTCTTCAACCACGTCCTCTTGGTGGTGGTTTCAATCAGACAATAATGTTTCGTCGCCGGTCGTTGACGACCGCCATGAGACGCTTCCCGTAAACGGGACAAAAAACAAGTGTGCGTCTATGACACTCTTTCAAACATTTTGACTCACATAATGCAGACAAGTCTCCGCGTAACCCCGTGGTTTTTTGTCACGGCCTTCTTGGCTTCGACTCCGTCACTATTGGCCCTGCCATTGCCCCCCTCGAAGTCGCGCATTGGCGAGGGATAAAGGAGGTTCTAGAAGAAAACGGCACTGAGGTCCTCATCACCAGGGTCCCCGCAACAAGCAGTCCTGCCGAAAGAGCAAAGGTTCTTGAAAAGAGGATTTCCCAAGTCTATCCGGGACGTAGTGTACATCTCATTGGTCAGTCATGTTTTACACTTCATTGGGGGGACTCTATTTTACTTTCACTCTCACAAACCTTTAGGTCACTCAATGGTAACATTCGCTGTAATTGATCACGACTCGCCTCTGATGCTACGCACAGGGCGGCCTAGACTGTCGCTACCTCACCACCCATCTCACACAGCGAAAATTCCACGTTCTATCCATAACAACAATTGCCACGCCGCACCGAGGCTCCTCCTTTGCTGACCATTTCCTTTCAACCGTAGGTCGCGCGCGCATGCCTTCTGTCCTTTCTCTTCTCGATCTTCTTCCGAATGGAGGTGGCGACGGAAAGGCTTTCGAATGCCTGACAATCGAAAGTATGAGAAAGTTTAATGAAGAGACGCCAGACGTTGAAGGCGTCAGATATTTCAGCTGGGGCGCTGTTTACGACCCCGGATTGATTGATACCTGGAAGTAAGTGAATTCACGCCGCATGTATGAAAGTCCTTGTATATATCTCCATAGATGGCCTCACTCTGTCATTTTAGAAAGGGAGGGTCCCAATGATGGCCTTGTCTCTGTCGAGTCATCCAAATGGGTGCGTCACATTCCCGTTTTTAGTTCTTTGCTATTAAAAGGTGCAAAAGGGCACTTACCTTGGCACACTCTCTCAAGTCAACCATCTGGACCTTGTTGGGTGGATAAACACCGCCAGATACAAATGGGCAGAAATGATGGGCAAAGAGATTGAATTCCGGCCCGCGACATTCTACCTTGGCATCGCCGACATGTTGGCGCACGAGGTGGAGGGTCAAGAAAATGAGGATGTCATTGGGTCCAAAACAACAGCTGAGATTGAAGAGCGCGCCAACCAAAGGCATCCCCCAATAGATGAGACGACGGCGGATCAGGGTGACAACAGAGTGCGCAAACAAATGTTAGAAAGCTTGAATGTCGTTGGCGCACAGCTCCCAAGCTCGGAGTCTCTGGAGTCTGTTCCTGATCCCAAGCCACGAACACATAGACAAAGTTCTAGTTCAACATCGTAGTCCTATAGATCTTGTTGACATGTGCGTTCATGGTATAGATGCCGTCTCTGTTATACATATACCACCACGTCTGTTGGATTGCGCTTGCCACATGGGGCAGTAATTGTCTTGAAATGAAAACTAGTAGAAATCAAGGGAGATGAACAAAGACATAGCCCCCTCTTCAGACTTATTGGGTTTGAACGCTTTGGTCTATGAAGAACTGACAGCGAGTTGATCGGTTGGGTGAAACCTTTCTCTGGGTTATAAATTTATGCTGTTTGACTGAGAAAATAAGATTCACCCCTTTGAGTTGAATACAACTGGAAAAGTACAGACAATGCACACACTGCTCTGTTAAGGCATGAATCCCTCCATCTCAGCTCTAGAGGCTGCAAGCCACTGATGACATTGTTCAGCAAGCTGGTCTCCATGATCTAAAGTTTTTTTTTTTTTTAAATTATCTTTCGCATTGAAGAAAAAATCTTACTGATACAAAAAGCATGTGGGATTTCGGATTCATCTTGGACAATTCTCTGTGATCGCTCATCTGGGTAAAATGAACTAAGTAATTTATTTTTTTCTGGCCCAACCCAATCATCATGTCCCGCATAATAGAACCAGAGTCTTTGTCTGTGCTTTTCCAAAAGGACTAGGTCCAAGCCTTGTACAGCAATCATCTCTTCACCGGCCATGTTTAATGCAGCTGCAATACTCCACGGGGAATGAAGGTGCCGTTGCAGGACAAGCACTTGAGAAAGAGGCCAGTCACGAAAAATTGTGCAAAGGATGTACGTCGGGAGATATTTGACAAGGCGCGACAGAAGTAACAAAATTGATATTGAAGTGGGTGAAAAAGCCCACTGTTAAATGATTAGCAACATACATACGTTGATAAAATAAGGAGGAACATACAGAAAGCCGTTTGCCGTTTGGAGTATTGGCAATATTGCTTATGGTCGGGAAAAGGAGGAAAATCATTGATACATCAGGTGCCCTTGATTTCAATACCTGTTAAAATGTCAGAAAGATCCACGGCAGATGAATGGGGAGCGGAACCTGCAAAGACATCCATGCACCGATGCTGTGTCCGACAAGCGCGACTTTGGCTGTTCCGCCGTACTCCAGCTTGAGGGCATTTAAAACCCGAGCCACACTCTCAACTTGGGACGCGAGGCCGCAGGAATCTGTTGACTGTGGGGCGCTAATGACAGGCGAGTGACCTATATGTCCAAGAGCAAGAATTGCAAGCGTGGTTGTTGTGTCCTTTTGGTGTAAGGCGTTTAGAAACGGCAAGTAGAAGTCAAGAAGACCCGGATTTCCTGGAAAGGATGAGGAGTCGGTGCAACGGTTGTGCTGTCACGTTGCGGAACACACCAGGTATGAAGAGAAGGACGATGGTTGGAGGGTGACCTCGGTGTTTGGTTGGTCACCAGAGAGCGTGTGCGACATCGAGTGGGTGATCATGAGGGGGAAAAGAGTCAATGAATGGCTGAGGACGTTGTGTCGTGGTGGAAGAGAGCAATCTCAAAAAAGGTGGGAGGCGAGAGATGGTCATACTTTACATAACTTATGTAACCTTCAACATAACCTTCAACTTGCCTTCGACATAAATAACCCTACAAGTTTAAGTTCCTCCTTAATGTCTCGTGCGCCTCCCTTTCCTACCCGTCGACGATCTCCATCCAACGCCAACGGTGCTTCGTATCCTTCATCATCCTACGTTTCGCAGCCTCTCTCCGCTCCAGGCATACCAACACGTCCCCTACAAATATCACGACCCCCATCGCGTCCTACAACGCCCAGCAACTCTGCCTTCGCATCAGGTTCTCCGCTTCACGCAGCGCCCAACACTGCTCCAATCGGTCCTTCTCGTCCGCAGCGCTCTGAACGAAGAGGCCGCCTTTCAGAGTACTCTGGCTCTGAACGCGCTTCTATCTCATCTCAAGATCTCTACAGGGACAGCATTAGCACCACACGTTCAGAACTTTCCTCCTCCTATCGAACATCCAATTTTCATCCGCATTTGAGATCTAATCAACCGCAGCAGAGCCCAACCTCAGACGATGGTGATCAAACAACTCCAACCTCTTTAGTTTCTGCCCTATCGGCCTTCCATTCAGCTGGAACCAGAAGGCGTCAAACACTCAACGCAGAAGATGTCGACTATCGAAGAGAAAGAGAGGCGGAAATGGAGGCGGAAAAGCTGAGACAGCAGCGAATACGAGAGAAAGTTCCGGGAATTCGGGTGAAAAGGGGGGGCGCTAAGGCAGGCGAGATTGACGGTGAGTCTTCTAGTTATGCGTCGTCTGCATTGCGGAAGGAACCTTTTCATCTATAGCAGTTCTGGATCAAGTCAAGGATGGTTGGGAATTCGTCATCGACCCAGACGTGAGCTATCTTAATCTTGGTAGATGCAGCACGAAGTAACAATCTAACATCAGTTCAATAATGTGGAATTGGCTTTACAACTTCTCGACAGCTCTTCACATGGCAAGAATATGGAATCCTTTCGGAATACAAAGAATATGCTCTCGAAGGCCCTAAGAGGCTCTGTTGACAGTGTGTCTTTTCGCTTGCAGCGCTTCTATAACGACTGATTCGTAGATCTCTCTCTGTGCAGAGCATTATCAAGCATTCGCAGCTTCCCTGCCACATCATGCCTCTCTCTTGAATCACCTCGGAGAATCCCAGGCACATATTTCGAGCACTCGAACATCGCTTACTGAAACCAAAGACGCTCTTGCAAGCAAACGTGCCGACCTTGTTCAACTTTGGAACCGAACACAAACTCTTGAAGAGATGCTCCGAGTTCTAGATCAAATGTGCGACGCTAAACATGCCTTGAATCATCCTGCTAACCTTCCCTTTAGCGAGCATTTGAAAAGGGTCCCTGACCTTCTTGAAACATTGATGTCGGAAAAACAGCTATTACAGGCATCTGTGTTGCTTGTAAAAAGTCTGAAAATAATTAATAAGCCAGACATGCTAGAAGTTGGCGCAATCTCCGATTTGAGGAGTTATCTTAATGGCCAAGAAACGGTGCGTGTATAATCTAGCAAAAGAACTGAATTTCATGTCTTATTTCCCTAGGCACTGCGTGAGATCCTTACCGACGAACTCCAAAGTCACCTGTACCTGAAGTCATTTTGGTGTGACGCTCGGTGGTCTGCGTACGCCCCAAACCAGCAAAATCGTGTGTATCAGCTTAGCCTTTTATCTTCGCGCAGTCGCCTGACTCATCCATATAGTCCCCAGAGGTGAAGTTGAGCGTGATGTGGAACCCACAGGGCAACCTGGAAACCACACGTCACCTACGTCCCCTTCCTTCCATCAAACTCATTTGACCCGATTTCTCAACAATCTCGGACTCCGGCCTAATGATCCACCCCTTGATATGAGCGGTCCCGGACATCATACTGAACGCAGTGATAGCGGGACACCCTCCATCCCTCCTAATGGTACCTCCCTCATCCACTCGCCTGCGAATCTGAACCCCGAACGTGACTCATTTGCCTACATTGAAACTCTTCTTGAATCACTTGCTGTACTCGGAAAGTTGGGTGCTGCGTTGGACAACGTTTCCCAGAGATTACCAGGCGAAATTTTCAGTCTCGTCGAGACAACCCTTGGCGAGGTAGAGGATAGGGCTGAGTACGGAAAAAAACGAAACATGTTGTCTCCGAATGAAGGTGCCTTCCATAGATCGGAAGGAATTTATGTTTTTACTTCTCGCGACGCAGTAACTGGCTTGACGGCTGGCGTTAAATTGCCCCTTCTGGATGCGTCAACTCTTAGGCTTTCTGCGTTGGAGTCGTCTTCTAAAAGAGGTGATCACGAGATATTGCGCGATTTGTTCTGGACTCTTTATTCGAAATTGGATGCTGTAGCTCAGGGATTAAGAGTGGTGTCTGAGGTTGCGAATCGGATAGGATGTGTGCGTCTTTCACTCTTGACATTTTATTCTCCTCATTTACAGTGATCAAAAGAGGCGTGATTATCGAGACTCATCTGGTACAAAGCCCACAGTGTTATTTCCTTTGTCAGAGACTTGGACTCCTGTTGAGGTGGAGGTAAGCTGAAAGGTAGAAAAGGAACATGGACTGCCTGACTAGTGGTTCAGGTTCGAAGGCTCATCAACGACTATCTTACTGATGAACAACGGGGATCAGCATTGAGCCGAAACCCAATCTCGTCGATTAACGAGATCCTTCGAGAGGGGAGGTTTTCTCGGGACAAGATTAAAGTATGTTTCCTCCTATAAAGTTATAGGACTGACATATGTTGTACAGCCCGCCTTCCGATTTTCCGACACCGATAACAAAGTTACCAACAAAGTACTCAAGCCACATGAGGACGGATTGATCCAAGTGCTTAAGGGTACAATGCCCGGACTTGCTCCCAGCGGCGTCGGAGATAATGCACAAACTATCGTGACAAATCTCACAGACGATCATTTGCTGGGCTCAGACCAACATCATCGACTCTTGATTCGTCCAGATGCATTCCACGTCACCGTTTTATTCCAGCCCACATTGAGCTTTCTTCAACAAGTTTCTGAATCGCTTCCTACTGTAATAGAATCAGCTCGAGCTTCAAGTACAGTTCTCGATGAATTTGTATTGAAAGTTTACTTGCCGCAATTGGAAGAAAAAGTATTAGACCTCTTCCACGATGCCGTCACAGGTACATTCACCAATTTCTCTTGTGTTCCATCACTCCTATCTGTGCCACAGGTCCGGAGGCTTTCCAAACGGATCCACTGTCATTGCGCCTTTGCTGCGAGCCCCTTGTGAAGGCGAGGCTTTTCATTTCAACTCCCAAAATAAAACCGCTCATCGACCTTTAGGCCAGCACACACCTAATGGCACTTGTAAATTCACTATGCGCAATGCTTCGCACAAGCCCATTTCACCGGGAAAACTACTCACGACTTATTCTGGGTGTTGTTATTCAATTTTATCAGCGGTGCAGTGACCGATTTCAAGCTTTGACGACCGGAGAGCCTGAAATTGGCGTGGAACGCCGGATATCACTCGCCGCCCAATGGGCCCAGAGCTCTGAACTTCACCCTTGCCTATCAGAACTGATGACAACAGACGTGCGTTGACTCAGTTCTGCATTTGATAAAGGCTGAAAGATTACTAAGGTGTCGGAGGTGGAGAGGCAACATCAGCTCTGCCGCCAAGAAACTCATATCGAATTTGAACTCATGGGTCGAAAAACTTTAGTGAAGGAAGACCTTGTGCCATCTATCCGGAATTTAGCCGCCCTTGCCAGTCTATACCGCAGTGTGGTTGGTGTTTGCGCGACGTTTTTGGCATTTCGACTTTAACCCTGCTTATAGTCCTGGTTCTCCTCGAAGCTAAAAGCTTTGAAAGCAACACCCGAAGATATAATGGTCCTTACATCACCTTCTGCCGTCGAACCATCTACTGGATTTACACCAGCAACACCCTATATATCCTCATTACCTGCGTCAGACACTCTGCAACTTCCTCTTTCTCGGGAGATGGCCCTGTGAGTGCGCTCACTTTCAAATTATATTTCAATGAGTTTACGTTAGTAGCCGATTTCAAGCTCTTTTAGAGACCTACGAACAACTTTCTGGCCTTGTCTTGAACACTATTCGTGTTGATCTTCGATGTCGGACCATCTATCATCTAGATGCGGCCATGCGTCATGTCAGTATCTTTAATCTGGTGTCGTCAAAACTCTTATACCCCCTTTTTTGCTCTTGCCAGGGAAGCTACAGTTCTCATTTTGAAGCGACCGAACCAGATTCACACATCGTGGATCTCAACTCGGAACTTGTGCAATGCGACGAATTCACATCGGCGAGTTTTCCCGTGAACGAACGACAGTCTGTTTCCTTTATCACCCATTCACCCCCGATTATTTGTTGATGAACGAGCCTAGATTTGTCTTCGCGGGGCTGGGACATCTCATGGAGCACATGCTCATCTCCAATGGTCACCATCTCAGACTCCCGAACGCATTCGGCATTAGAAAAATGATCAGAAATATGCTCGCGTTGCAACAGAGCATAAAAACCTTGACCAACGATCAACAGCACACGGAATTTGAGCGTGCTCGGCGATATTATGAACTTTTCTTCCTCACTCCACAGGTATGATTTCTGCAGGTGCCCAGCGCTCATTGTTACCAATAACCTATTCTCAGAAAATGTTGGACAGAATTCGACAGAGGCAGTCGTTCAGTTTTGACGAATATCAAACAATGCTCAACTTCCAATGCGGTGTTGACCCTTCGGAAGGTGAGGCAGGAATAGCGAACGCTACTGATCGTAAATATAGCTTGTATATGATAGACCTACATGGACTAGAGATCCATAGTTCGAATCCTTAATAGGCGTTTCTGGTCATGACGTTGGCAACTTCTTGGTCTGTACAAGAAATTCGAGACCGTGCCAGGCTAAATCGACAGAATTAGCATTAGGATAGCACTGAGGGCCTGGATGCGGTAAAGAGGCCAAGGGCGACAACTCCACCGAGTAAGACCCAGAGGATCGGGTGTATACCAATAATGGTAAACGGGAAAGGAGGCTTTGATAACGGCGCCGTACCCATCGGGATTTGTGCCTTCCTGGATCTGCTGCTCTATTCAAGAGGTCGCCATCTCTCTCGACATGGCGTCCTTTGCGAGGAAGAGGAAGTGCGGTTGATGAAGCCCCTACCAGCCTTCCAACATCTTCATACACCCCTTGACCTTGGAAACCAACTGAACGAATGCCAAGACCATGGATTGTCTCACTGTCAACTATTTCCCTCGCTCGTCCAGAAGATATCTCCCTCACAAGGGTTTGAGTCGGAGGTCGAATTTTTTTCCATTCTTCGGTGAAATACCGCCATCGAATGTTTACTTCTCGTCTTTTGCTGAAAGGTCCAAAGAGGCGAGCCTCATCTGACTTGATATCAGCTTCAGCAGGAAGTTTAGGAGGTCTAGTCAAAGTTCGCAAAGCTAAAGGTCGAGTTTTTCTCGACTTGGCACTTGCTAAGAGAGCTCTGAGCTCTGGAGAGTAAACCGGAGGACGAGACTTTTCGACGGCTGGGATAACTTTTGGAGGAAGGGCAACAGCTGGGTCGGTTAGCAAGGGCTGTCGTTACGTGAGCCGATGTCATGTAAGCAAGGCCTTTGGTACCTTCATTATTTCCCACCTAAGTTTTCCTTTCCTACCATATGCGATATCCAGTATGTGGTTGAAAGCCTTCACTTGTCCCTTGTTGGCAGCCTCTAACTTTTTTACGTCCTGTGAACGCTCAGCAATGAGGCTTTGAAAGAATAATGTTTTACAAACCTTTGAAATACGCTTCAACATAGACAAACGCCGGTCCCAGTCGGATGAGCTGATAATGTTCCGGAAATCGTCCTTTAATTTGATGGAGAAAAACTGACTGTCATACCCAAGTTATTTTGTTTAACCAAGTGCCCAAAAGAACAACGGATACCGAAGAAAAAGATGTGGAAGTCGCCTGACCTGCCTTGAGTAAGTCCTGTAAATAGAGAAAATTTGTGTTGGAGAGGACATGATGGTCAAATGAGCATACTAAGTCATACATATACTTGAGTGGCTGCAGTACTACTGACTATTAGGATCAAGGGCCCACGACCAAATATTGAAATAAGGATAAGAAATTTGTAACTATTCTCTTTGCTTCCACCATCCTGCCTGATTGACAAATGGTGTGCAATGTTCCTAGGATCTGACTTAAGATCTGACTCTGGCTCTAGCCACCGAAATCCAGAGATCCAAATCCCAGTGGACTTGGTCGCGCGATTATCAATAGGAAAGTGAAAGACGCGAGAAGGGTGAAAGAACCAGGATTAGTGAGTGGTGTCGTTGATATCACAAAGAGTTTACTGACTATGTTTTTTGCCTAAGTACCAAGTTGATCTTGATTCCAGCTCACGCTTGAAGTCCGTCACCCAAGAAAAAGATCTCGACGAGTTTCTGAGCACTGCTCAGTTGGCTGGGACCGAATTTACGGCGGGTTGGTACCACTCACTTTGACTCTGTGATTATGCTAAGAACGTTTCACCCAGAGAGAAGAAATATTAAAATTATACAACAATCGACGGGATTATCTCACAATCCCCACATTCTCACCGATCAAGAAGAGGAGAAGGTGTTAAGGAAACATGAAGAGAACAAGAAGAGGCTTCGAGTTCCTCGAAGACCTTTATGGAATAAGTCGATGACGAGTATCGATTTAGACCGCCAGGAGAAAGCTGCTTTTTTGGATTGGCGCAGAGGACTCGCTGAGTAAGCTTATGATCAACGCAGCTGCCATGTGCGCTCACGCTAATAGGCTTCAAGAGCAAGAGAATTTTTTGCTTACACCATTCGAGCGGAATCTCGAGGTGTGGAGACAACTCTGGCGTGTGCTGGAACGCTCCCACCTTGTCGTTCAGATTGTCGACGCACGGAATCCCCTTAGATTTCGTTGCGAAGATTTGGAAGAGTACATTCAGGACGTTGAAGGACCTGAGGGAGAAGCCGGTATAGGGGCAGGAAGAAGGAAAAGTATGCTACTCATTAATAAGGCGGATCTGCTCAACTCACAACAAAGGTGTGTCCGATGCTTATGCCCCGCCACGTCGTGCTTAACCTGGAAAATTGGCAGGTCTCATTGGGCAGATTTCTTTGATGAACGAGGAATTCAATACGCATTTTACTCAGCCGCAAATGCTGTTGCAATCCAGCAGGCAAGGCGTGATTTTGAGGAACGTCATAATAATAAACAATCTGGAGAGATGCAAGAACATGAGGACGGCATTGATCTAAATAACGAAATGGATGAAGCCGACGCCGACGGTAACGAGGATTCAAGTGATCAAAGTTCTGACGAAGGAGGGTACTTTTCTACTGAGGAAGCCCCAACCAATA
This sequence comes from Laccaria amethystina LaAM-08-1, assembly GCA_000827195.1. Taxonomy (NCBI): domain Eukaryota; kingdom Fungi; phylum Basidiomycota; class Agaricomycetes; order Agaricales; family Hydnangiaceae; genus Laccaria; species Laccaria amethystina. The sequence continues at coordinate 234,737 of KN838547.1, read as the reverse complement.
GTCAGGACTCTCGAGTTAAGATTTTATCTGTTGTTGAATTAGAGGCTTTGTTTGTGAAGCTGGCTCCCGATCTTTCAGGTTTGATTGTTCATCGTACGTTGATGCAACTTATTGATCGCCTTGTAGAGTTTACAGATGCTTCGGGACTACCACCCTCAAAGGTTGTTATTGGACTGGTTGGCTATCCTAATGTCGGAAAGTCCAGTACCATTAACTCCCTTCTTGGTGAAAAGAAAGTTAGCGTGTCATCGACGCCGGGCAAAACAAAACATTTTCAAACCATCCATCTTTCGGACAATATTATTTTATGTGATTGTCCTGGTCTCGTCTTTCCTCAGTTTGCCACGACAAAGGCAGACCTTGTTTGCGATGGAGTTTTGCCCATCGATCAAATGAGGGAATATACAGGTCCAATCTCCCTGGTGGTCAAACGCTTACCCAGAGAGATTCTGGAAGCAACATATGGATTGAATATCAAAACTCACAGAATAGAAGACGGAGGTGATGGCACAATATCAGCGGGAAATTTTTTAATCGCCTACGCTAGTGAGTAGAACGCCACTCTTTCATTATCTAACCTAACACAGTGGAACAGTCGCGAGAGGTTATATGCGATCAGGACAAGGCAACCCTGACGAGGCACGTGCTGCAAGATATATATTAAAGGATTATGTGAACGGAAAACTTCTCTTTTGCCATCCACCTCCAAATATTCCGGAGAAGCTATTCAACGAGAAAACTCATCGACAAGCTATGTTACGGGTGGTGGGAAAGAAGACGGCTCCCGTCACTCGTGTTGGAAAAGATTCCAATACCTTTATTCCCTCCAGCGTCCACCCTTCAAACGAGAGGAAACCCATAGCCTTTTTTAGCCAGGGAACCAAATCCCAGGCCGTCGATGTTGACTTTTTTGAGAAGGAAGACACTCTTTCCGCCCGTCCTTTCCTGCAAGGGTCACAAGCCAATGGGAAGCAGTTCTCCCGGCCTACATTCTATCCCCATCAAACCGCTACCGCCGACGACGGCACACCTTTAGAAATAAAGCAGTCTCGACTCAGGTCCCTGTCGCAGCATGCAGACACCGGAAAGAAACATCACAGGAAGATGAAAAGGGTGAAGCAACGGAGCGGCAAAGGTTACGATTAGTCGAGGTAATGATTGAAACCCCGAGCGACAAATAAGACCCAAATTTTCCGCAAAACTCACCCTGACTGCATACTAAATACCCACTCGAAGTTACGGGGGTTTAAAAGTGCGTCTGTGACGGTTATACTCTGTAAGTGCTCCAGCTGAAGCTTTACGCTAATCACGCTAACCATGCCTTTGACCTTCGAGTAAGTAATTGTAGTAGTACAGTTCATAAACGGTTACTGGTGAATCCTTGCGTTTCACAGCGCATATCTTACAATCAACCGTCGCAATATTGGCCCCAATGCTTTCAAACGAGATGAGTCAAGGCTCGACGTCATGTTGAAGGATATGACACCGAGAAAGGCAATGTCACACAGTCACACTTGAATACACGTTGATCAAATCGTTGTTGATCCAATCTCACCTGTACTACATATTACCTCTACATTATAACCCCTACTGATATAGCGAAATACGACTCCAATCCAAATCTACCAGCTCATCAAATGCCGGCACGACCTATCCCAACGGCGTGCAACTTTTTGAAATCGTCTGTCAGCTGGCCTCCTCCAGCACGCGATTCAGATATATGCGCGAAGCTGGTTGCCATGCGTGGAGGACGGAAAGAAGGTACAGTCACAGCGCTAGCTCTTTACATAAAAGTTATTGTTCGTCTTGTCTGACCCTTCATGGGTTGCGCAGCTGTGGTGTTGACACTCAATAAACCAGCAACTATTGGACGGAACCCGGATCTCTGGTGGGGGCTTTTCGCTGTCATCTGCGGCTCAGTCGGAATGAACCCCATGGTCTTCATCTACTTAGCTCATACGTCGTGAATGATGCCCTTGTTTCTGGTCTTCATTGCAAAGTATATGCGTAAGGTTTTCCAACACCCGAGCCGAAACTTGATCAACATTCTCCATTGATCACCAAACTAGGGTCCGTTCTCCGAGTGGTGGGGTCATTGTCTCCTGTCAGGTATATATTTCAGGGATTGCGCCTCCTGATTTTGACCGCATCTACATCAGGATTTTTCCCGAAACGGCATTATTCTCAACAATCAGCACATTCATAAAGCCGCGGTTATTCTGATGGATGGCGATACTTTACGCTTGCCAAACTCACTTGGTTCATCCCGTTTTCTTTAGAGAGTCACAGTGCTGACAGAAGCTCGACCCAGCTTTTACATGCATACACACTTGGAGGGGGCCTGTTGAGAAATTGACGCTATTCGAGCCTACCCCGCCATTACAACCTGCTCAAAAAGTGATTGGCAAGATATTTACTCTCATAAAGCTAGGCTCAGCTTCTCCACAACGCAGCACATTGGCGATTACATTGTGACCTCGCAATGCCTTGGAACTGGATCCTTCGCCACAGTCCATCTAGCAATAGATCCAATCAGGCATCGGCAGGTGGCTTGCAAAAGCATCAGGACCAAGCGTGATCATGAAGTCGCGCAGGTTATGAAAGAAGTCAGACTATTGATGACCTTCAAGCATGCACGTCGCAGGATTTTTCTTCTAGTTCCACGATCTCTCTAACAAATCCGTCAGCCCAACATCAATGAAATATACGACACAGAAGAGAACCAAAAATTTATGTAAGTGATCTGTCGTTTGGCAGCAACGCACAACTTATTCTGACATCACTCGTGACGTTCAGTCATATTTTTCTTCAACTCTGTACGGGTGGCGACCTATTTACGTACATCACGAGCGCCAGTGGTAGGGATAATCGACTTTGTGAAGCGGAGGGGAAGTACATCATGTATCAACTATTGCAAGGCTTGAAGTATCTCCACGATAAATTAGTGTCTCATCGCGGTGAGTGACAAACCTGTCGCTTCTAGCATGACATCTAAAAATGTTTCATAAAATCAGATCTCAAGGTGATCATAAGTAACACACAAATTTACTCCTCTTCATTGACTGTAACCCGCAGCCCGAAAACATCTTGTTGTTCTCTCCAGGACCATATCCGCGTGTGTTAATTGCAGATTTCGGACTAGCACGTCCAAACTCGTACCAGGAGACGTTCAACGTCTGTGGCACTGTATCTTATTTACCCCCTGAAGGTATTCTGGCCTTGGACAACAAACATCTCAGTTACACAGGGTCGGAACTGGGTAAAAATTCACTTTTCTTTTTACTGATTTTTTTTTGTTCAGACTACCATCTGATTGCTGGAGTGTCGGAGTGGTTCTCTATATCATGTTGTCGTACGTTGACCGTTCTTCCAAGCGAAGTCGGTAACCTCGGACCATGCCCTTTTCAATCTGCCAGTGGTTCACATCCCTTCGACACCGAACCCGTTACAACACAGTCTTCGAATTGGCTGAGCTACGCGGCGGCTTCCGACGGAAACCAGAATTATTCCCAATTCTCTGATGGTAATGGAAGCCATACCGACTCAAAACTCAAGGAACGTATTGTTGATGGCGAGGTAGAGTTCTGTCACATACCATGGCACGATCTACCGGATGGTTAGTGAGAATTAGAGCTTCTGACTTGGAAATCTAAAAAAAACTCATTCCCTGACAAATAATTCTTTCTTGATCCTAGCGAAAGCCCTCGTCAAATCTCTATTGGTTCACAACCCTCTTCAACGCGCAACTGTTCGCGATGCTTTGAAAAGCAGGTGGATTGATTCCGAAATAGAAGATCTGGACGCATTGTATCGCACTCGAATCGAGGTTTCAAGTGAGTATCATTAAACGAATATTGTATTTTAAAAATTGGCCTGCCACGCGCAAAATCCTTCCGAAATACAAGTTTTTCTTACATCTTGTTCTTCTGCTTTAAAAAATTTGCGTGGACTTGTAATGAAATTAAGCGCGACTATCAGCACCACAGGAAAAGGGGTATACTGACAGTGAACGTGGTCCGAAGCGAAGGTTGATATCTGTGAAGTTCTTGGGCAAATGGGATGCAACTTGAAGAGAAAACTAACGCACGAAGAAGTAGCTGTGATCATACCCTTCGTGACGTCTCACGCGCACTTGGACCTCGTCATACCCTGCATCTCGAGCGGCCTCAAGAAATTTCTCCGGGAGAAGTTGACCTTGTTTGTAGAAATGGTCTCCAGTTCCCTGATTGCAGTTGAATCATTAAGCAAAGATAGTCTCAAGAAGCACCCACATAGTCAATGAGAATGTGAACGGGATCCTTGGACCTTGAAATAAGTGCAGTAGCGTCATGGTGTTTGATGCCCTCCGCAACCCCTCCACTGAGATAACCTGCAAATGCCTTCTCACCCCAAGGGCATTTCGAAGGGTTGGATATAGGAGCAAAGGCCGAGGCCGATCGATATTGTTCTGTTTTCGACGAAAGATACAGCGTAAGAGCACCATGACCACCCATGCTGTGCCCGAAGATTGATTGCCGATTGAGATCCTGCGAACATCAAAAATCAGTCGAAAATGCCCTTTTAATTGAGCACGGAACCTACGATAGGTAGGCCAGCAGCTTCAATGACTTGAGGTAATTCTACTGTGATGTGGGAAAGCATATTATAATGCTTTGCATACTCGGGTTTGGTGGCATCAAGGTAAAATCCTGCGCCAGTGCCAAAATCCCAGTCATCGTCCTCTCCAGCAATACCAGCTCCACGAGGGGACGTATCCGGAAAAAGAATGGCGATGCCTTGTGAAGCTGCTACCCCGAGGAACCCACCTTTCTGAGCACTTTGAAATGGTCACTACGTTGACGGAACTGGACTTCAAGGTACTTAGTCACCCATTATCTTCGGTGCAAGTTAAACCTGCAAGATACACAAGGACTGGGACCTTTCCATGAGCAGCATCTGCAGGCAGAAATAGGTTGAACTGAGCATGAAGACCTCCAAGCACGGCAGACTGTCAACGCACAGTTAGAAGACAGCTTTTATGGATGTCAGTTTGACATTTCCCACCTCGAATCCATACTTTGTTAGCTCCCCCTCAAAAGTTTTGCTGGATGAGATCTTCTGGAGAGTTTGAGTCATGATATCGTACTGGGGCAATTATATCTCACTGTTCAACGTGTCTACACCGTTGGCGACTCACCTTCAATTCCGTTCTCACTGAGCCCAGTTGAGCCCTAACCTGAACAGCCAATTACGAGATAATTACGTAACGTTCACTGATGAGTCCGATTTGTCTGTTTACGTAGACTTCCAGTACCCCCATCTTCCCCGCATCTCATCGTACTCTCCACCTGCGATTCACAAAGGGAAGCTTCATGGATCTTTCTGGAGGAGGCGTTAAAAAATTAGAAGATGAGGACAAAGGCGACAAACGCGATATCAAGCCAGTGGTCAAGACCTTGAATCGAGTTCCTCGTAAGCCCACGGTCTTATGTTTCGTTCCATCTGCTCATCGCTGCGTTGATATGCACAGGCGCTTGCGTGAGTGTTACATTAGCGCGTTCCAACGTCGCTAATTTTTGTCCCTAGAATGCTTGCAGAAAACAAAAGATGAGATGTGAGGGAGCGGACAATCCACCCTGTAGGCGCTGCCGGAACACTGGGCTAGAATGTCTCTTTGAAAAACCCGTGAGGGAAGCGACCTTGACCGGAGAGGCTGGATTAGAGTATCATCACTCTCTTCTCATCAATGTATCGTCCACTGACTCGTCTGTAGGCGTATCCGGAGTCTCGAAGCGCACGTCTCAGAGATTCGACAGACTCAAAATACAATCTCACACACGCTCTCCGAGCTTCTAGCTCATGTCAGAGGCGGGGGCTTTTCTAGTCGGTCACCTTCTATGTATGCTCCCACTTTTCATCAGTCTCCAAGTTTAAATTCCCCTTCTATGTCGACGCCAACGGCAAGTCACCAGCACGTCAGCGATGTTCATCATCCATCACCTCCAGGCGGTCCTACTACCTTTGGCCCGGCGCATGCCTCCGGATCCGCGCCAACCCGCGCAGGTCGAGCATCATTGCCAAATGTTTATCAAGGTTCTACGACTCAGCCTTCCCCCTCTGGAGAAACTCATCAACTTTCGCCGCCTTATGGGAACTTTCATCATAGTGGACAGTCTTTTGTTCAGAATCAAGCACCTCACGGACCTGTACTCCCTCCTTTTTCAAGTATCCAAACCATGGGTCCCCCATCATCCCAACAAAGCAATGTGTCAGCCGTCCGTTACCAGGCGGCAGACGCCCAGAGATCAAAGTACCCCACCTCTGGTTCAAAACGGCACGCACCTCCATCATCTAATGTGACAAGTGCCGAATCCTCAGACTTCGATGAGGAGGACAATGGCGAGCTCCCCGCATATGGCCTTGTGGCTCCTTGGGAGGTTCTGCGAGGGCTGGCGGATGTGGCGATCGAGCGCGCCGCAAAAGTAGGTGTTCAACTAGAACAAGAAACACTTTTCTCAATGCCATGTGCAACAGGAAAACGGAGATAGCAGTGAACCTCAAAGTCGTACGAGAACACCGACCCCAGACAGAAACTCAAGACCATCAAAGCGTAGAAAGATAAGACACAAAGTGCCGCGTAGCCTGACATTTCCTGACGGTATGCTCATTTTCGGGTTGCGTTCAACTTGTTGATTTAATCTGTTCAGTCGTCACAAAAAACATCGTTACTGAAGCTGAGGCCCGAGAACTTTTCAGAATGTCAGGTGTCCCATTGTTGAAATTGCAACGAGCTGATCACGACCACACAATCTAGTTTCTACAATGGCTGTTCAACGTTTCTGTGAGTGTCTCCTGTATTGCCCATAAAAAGTAACATTCTCAACCATCCCAAGACCTGTATTCGATTCTAATGTTGACACATATGACGCTTTACACGAGCGCTCTCCTTTTGCCATTGATTGTATCTGCATGGTTGCGGCTCGAGTCCGAGATGGAGGAGGTCTGACTGATACCACTTCAGATTGCTGTTGTCCTGATTGTTTATATAGGAAAAGCCAGCGAAACATATCTTCAATGTCTGGAAGAAGTTCAGGCTATCTCTTGTGCCACACTTTTTGCGCCTGTTATGAGTAGTGAAGCAGTTCAATCGATGAGTTGGTTGATTCGCCTTACATTACACCCCTTACTTATGTTTTTTTCCCCTAGTTTTGGTTTCTGGTTGGTCTGATAATGGATGGTTAAGTGGAGGGCATGCCGTTCGCATGGCTATGGAACTGTGTAAGCAAGGAATATAGAGGAGAACGATGCCTCTCTAATCATGCTATTTTTCAGCTATGCATAAGGCCTGGCCGAAGCTCCTCAGGCGCATGAATGCCAATAAAACCGATCCTAACGGAGACCGTGAGCTTGTGATTGCTTCACGGATATGGTTCTGTCTGTACTTGTTTGAACATCAGTCAGTCAGCTCATCATTCACTAGTCGGCGTACCTGACGAGATTTAATCAGGCTTTCGTACGGAACTGGTCGCCCAGCTGTTCTCAAAGACGACGAAAGTATTACAGATTGTCGTTATCTTCTGCGGCACCCTCTCGCTATTGAAGATGACATGCGGTTGGTATCTACGGTAGAGCTCATCTCCATCAGAGAACGAGTGCACAATACCTTGGCTCCATTTGAAGGCCCAGTCAAACCCGAGCATTTTGAGGAGCTCCGGCGAGCAGATGCTGACTTTCGGAATTGGTATGCAACATGGGATCAAACCTTCTCCCAGAAATATGAGGATGCTGGTGGGAACTCCCTCTCTCTTGCCTCTTTTGTCAAAATCCTTACGCCTAGATACAGCCTTTTATCGACAAAGTCTCCAAATTCAGCATCTCCATGCTGAACTATTCCATAACGCCACAGCCCTGCGGGGCATCAACGGACCGGAAGATGTCCAGAAAATGCCAATTGCTCAAAGAGAACTTGCAATTCGATCGATCCAGATTGCTCGTCAGGGTTTAGAAATTACCGTAACATCTCCAGCGTATAGAGAGGGAATGAAATATGGTGGGGCCATTCCCTACCCTTGCTGGCAGCTTCTGATATACCCGTTAGCCGTCCATTACACTCATGCCACAGCAACCTTCGCTGCATCATTCTTGTTGCGTCTTGCCCGGCTTTTGTGAGTTTGGAATTCTGAGTCCTTGCGGGAAGAAGCTTGATATGTTTTTTCAGCCCAACTGATTGCGACATTGTTGACATCCGCAATCAAGTTGAACGACTCGCCAGTTTGATGGCAGAAAGTACGTCACATGTCTTTTCATATGAAATACCATTTAGTTGGGCTATTAGTTCCAGGCAAACGCTATGCCCTGACTCTTCAACTTATGTTGAAGCGGTCCAAGAGAAGAAAAGCAGGTTCAACCTCTCGCTCACCGAAGACTTCGCGTGAACCTCAGCGCTCCCTTGCGATGGTGGTCGACCAGTCGAAGAGCAATCCCCCGCCACCTGTCACAATATCCCAACACAGAAATGAATCTTTCTCACCCGGGTACAATATACCCTTCTCGAATGCAGACAGCCAGATGCAAGGTCCAGCCATGCCCGCCACTGTCATACCACACCAACATCTACCCACCCAACAACATCCAATCAATCCTGATGCGGAACAAATCTGGCGGGGCTTTGAGATGACTTCTACCGAACAACTTCCTGTTTGGATATCCGACCAGAGCCTTGGAGGAAACTCATTCTCACAGCATGGAATGGATGCCTTCTTGTTACCAAGTGATTATCTCCCGCCTGCTCCCCAAATTTGGTGACCTCGTCAATTATTGGAGATATAGCAAACCTTCTCTTCTGAGTTACCGAACCATTACTAGAATGCCACAACTTAATCTGCTGTACTATATGTATGCGCTCTGTACGTTCTTCAGGCCTCCTATGACTGTCAGCGATTTTTTGCTTACCTAATGGCTATTTAAATGTTCCCTTCCAACGAGTCAATGAGTCCTTTTCCTCTCGATATTCATTATAATGTCCTCTGATCTTAACTGGCAACATCAAGACACTGGACTGACTTCTGGGATCGCACCACTTGTACAAGCTAAAGATAACTACGATGGCGAACTTTGTTCCGTCGCTCGTCCCCCCCAAGCATTACATCTTGGAGACAGGGAAAAACTATCACGCTCAGCTTTGTTGAATCGTCCGCCCAGTGGGGCTCACTCACTCTCAAACCCTGGTGGAAAGTCCTCCAGGACCGATAGTAACTTTTCAATTTTCTCTCTTATAAAACGTCCCAGGAGATCATCCACAATAGTCAACAATGTGGAAGGTGTGCCCTCTTTTCCCGTTTCCCAGAGTTAGCTTACGGTTACCTTGAGAGGTCGTAAAACGGAGGAAGTTCATATTGAAACTTTCGAAAGCTTTGCTCTCTTTTGGTGCACCATCTCACAGAATCGAGTCACAACTTTCCGCCGCGTCTGACATTCTCGACGCTCAAGCTGGTTCGTTGTCATTTTCCAATTTGTTCCTTTTTGAACAATGATCTAGAGTTTGTGCACTTGCCCAATATCATTATCGTTTCTATTCGCAACGGAGAAACTCGTTCAACACGCACATATTTTATACGTTCTCGAGGACGTATCGCCCTTTCCTCTCTGCACAAAGTTCATCAGATATACCGTGACGTCTTGCATGACAAGCTGGGAGCAGAAGCTGGAACCGACGCCCTCAGAAATTTACTCCGATCGCCTGCCATATATTCCCTCGGTTGGAGATGTTTTTTGGCGTTTCTATGCGCTTCAATCATCTGTGGTCTGTCGTTTGGTGGCTCCCTCGTTGATATGTGGGTTAGCGGCGCGTGTGCGTGCACCCTTCAATACCTGGGACTAAATGCTGCCAACAAAAGCTCGATGTACGCTAATGTTTACGAGTGAGGCAATTTCAACCGTTGGCCCTTTTAACCCACCTCATATGACATCCAAATGAAGGATTTCAGTTTCTATCGTCGTCGCATTCGTTGCTAGAGGCTTGAGCAACATCCCAGGCAATATTTTTTGTTATAGCGCAATCTCATCTGCTGGCGTTGTTGTGATTCTGCCAGGATTCACCGTGTGTATGTCAAAATTAAAGGGTTTTTTTCTGTCGATCGACTCTGATGATCCTCCCTCCTAATCTTCCTAGTGATCAGTGCTCTCGAACTTATGTCGAAAAACATCTTCTGTGGCTCTGTGCGGATCGTCTATGCGATTATTTACACGTTGTTTCTGGTAGGTCCCTGATGCCCCCGTGCGTTCCCGTCCCAATCTCAACTTTTCCAGGGGTTCGGGTTAACCATTGGTTCAGACTTTTATCTCGTGATCGATCGGCGTGCTCGTCGAGCATACTATCGTAGTTCTATTCCAGAAAACCTCACCTATACACACGGTCAATTTTTGATGGCGAACGGGACCAGTCCCTTCTCTTCGATTACGGGTGTTTTGGGCCAAGGAAATGCTTTACATCTTGGTGAGCATGTTATTAAAGGTAAGAGGCTCTTTTGACGCTTTGGAATTGTTGGATTTGATAAGTGTCCTAATTAAAGGTTGTATACGTGACCCATTGTGGGGATGGTGGAGGCAGCCATTGCCATGGTGGGCATTGTTCTTTCTGGTCCCAATTTACTCCGTATGTTCGTCCCTATCCAATCTGCAGTATTGGAGGAGCGTCCAACTCCCTGTCATGGTCATTTTCTCCTGTTTTTCCTATGCTGCGAACAGGGCTGCGAGTCTCGTTTTACCTGGCAGGACGGACATCGTTTCTGCTGCTGGTGCCTTCGTTATAGGCTCACTTGGAAATTTTTATTCTCGAGTCGTTCGCGGTACGGCTTTCACTTCCATGGTAACCGGAGTTTTATTTTTGGTGCCAGTAGGTGGTTCTATTGAGTAAATTTAAATATCTTTTTGATTCTTTGAACAGTCCGGTATTGCGCAGGGGGGTGGGGTTACTCAAACGTATCACAATTCGGCGGAACAATATTCGAGTGGATTTTCGTTGGCACTTCGAATGATTTCTGTCGCTGCAGGCGTCACTATTGGCCTGTTCGTAAGTCAAGTTATTGGTAGGCCCTCTCATCGAGACTTTTCTCTGCTGCTATGCTGACCGACGAATAAATAAGTATACCTGTTTGGTTCTCGCAAAAACGCTGCTCACTTTGCTTTCTGACGTATCCGTGACTTGGACTGTAGTAGTGGCGACTGCAAGAATGCATTGGTGTAGCCTTCAAAGTGGACCAACTTGTAACTGGATTAATAGAGTTTATGTAAATTTGATGCCCTGCAAAGTAAATAATGCACAATTAGTTTCTAGAACTCAGCGTTCACCAGCACCCATTGGGACAACGTTGAAGTTTCACCACGATTTCTACATGTCCAGGCCTTCTGCCGGCTCCGAGCACGGCAACGAATATGTAGACGACTTTGGGCCCGGCGCGATGTCCAAAGCAACGTCTTCTCGCCAAGGCTTTTTCATCGTACCCCCCACTCTTCCTCCCTCCGAAAGGGAGCAATACAAACCCGTTACCGAAACTTCTCTCAAGACCGAGTTTTATCCGATAGTCGACGAGGTGATTGGCGAATACCGAGAGGGCAACAACTTATACTACTTTGCGCGGTATGGCGGTGGCATCGCTCACAAGGTGAGCGTTTACATGCCGAGATCTATACTTTTGTCATTGTTAAACGGGTTTGACGCGTGTTTCGCGTTATAGTTTCTGGGAAAACCCTTTAAAAGGGATTTTAGTGAGCTCGTGGACGAGTACAGTATATCAGCTATTCCGCTCCTATCATTTCTTTCTCATCCCTTTCATAACCAGAACGCAAAGAACAAGCTGGTTTGCTCGGCCCTTTTGATCCATCCGCCACGTACATCCATCCATTGTCGCGCGTGAAGATGAGGATCAGCATTCGTAACAATCGTGCTACCGTCAACATCTCATCAGCTCGCAGTGTTCGGTCTAACAGTCGGCAGGAAGTCATATCAGATTCTGAGGAAGACCTTGAGAATGACGAGTTTTCAGACCAGGATGAACATTCCGATGCTGAAGAAGGAGAAACGGATGAGGAAGATGCCGACAGTGTGAATATTGTCCGAACTCGATCGAGTCGCACGGCGGCGAAGAAAACATATTTGCCATTCAGTCCGAAGAAGACTCGATCGCAGAAATTCCTCACAGTTGAGGACTCTGACAGCGAAGAAACCAGCGGGACTGGAGAAGATAAGGCAGAAAGGCCTGCACGCGTCGGTGCAAGGCGATCAACCCGCGTAAAAAAACCTGTAGTCATCAACCTTGAATCTGATGACTACAATTCGGATGCGAATGATAGTGATGAATTTTCTTTGGGGCCTAAACGTCGTCCTCAAGCACAATCCGCGACCAAAACAACCCGTCGTCCAAAACAGTCTCAACCAGCGGCTTATGGCTATTTTCGCGATGTTACAACCCTGGAATACTCTGATGACGAGGACAACACAACTTTAAGGAATCACCGCAACATCTGTGAAAAGTGTCATCTTGCTCCTGGTCATGTGCTCCTAAAACGACTTGCGAAAAAGTCCAAAAGTAAAGGGAAGAAAAGGAAAAGGGGCACAGATGATGAATTTGAGGAATCCGACGATGAAGTGCGTTACACCGCGCTTGGTGGATGGGTCCAATGGTTTGTGTACCAGTTTCAAATGGAACCACTAATTCAACATTATTTTCTGCAGCCTTAGATGCCCTGTTGCAGCTCATTGGCAGTGTCTAGCAGGTACGCAACGAGATGAGATTCTCAAGGCCGCAAAAGAGAGAGACAGTCAAGCAGCTAGCTCCTCGGAGATGAAAGATCTACCGAAGCGTGTGGAGTTGATCACTCAGCAAACCACTGAATTCATCTGCGGTGCAAACTTCCGTTCCTCTGGCTGTTAATCAAGTAACCTGACCACTTCTCTATTTTTAGTCGCATGCACTAGAGGGGGCATCTGTATGGGATGCAAGGAGGTAGCTCTTCAGCCTCGTGTTTCAATGCCCGTGAAAACAGGAAAGGAGGAGAACGGGGATATCCCAATGTTAGACGAACCTGGAGAGACATTCAAAACGGGGCCTGGGGATGGCCATCAAATTTCTGATGAGCTTCTATTTCGGTGTTTTACTTGCAAACGGTTGGCTCACTATCGTCACCTGCCAACTCCGATCGCCTTATCGCATGAGGCCAGTATTTCGGAAATTGCTGTTCATTATCAGAGTGCTAAAAGCTGGCTCTGCGCGGATTGTTCGTCGTACCGATACGGGCTTGACAAAATTATTGCTTGGCGTCCTTACCCGCCGAACGCCGTTGAAGCTTTCCGTCCAATCGGTCAACCGCCGCATTACAAAGAACAACTTCCTCGGGAATACTTGGTAAAATGGCTTGCCAGGAGCTACCGGCGTACCGAATGGGTGCCTCATATGTGGCTTGTTTCAACGAATCCTTCCAAATTGAGGAATTTTTTGACCTCTGGCCCAAAAGTTGAACTGTTGGAAGAAGTTCCCAAACCAAATGCTGCTATCATGGAGGAGGCATCACCTGTCTTCGAGATTACGCCAGATTCTAGAGCCTCTTCTCCAAAACCGGGAAATCATACAACGAAACAGATTCTGGACTCCCTGCCTGACGCGGAAGAGCGGATACCGCCAGCATGGAAGATTATTGACCGCGTTCTAGATGTTGTCTTGTGGTTTCCGAAAGATGCACAGAAGCAAAAGAAACAATCACGCCAGAATAAACCTCGAAAGGGGTTAATTCTCAGCGACAGCGAGCTTGAGAGCTCAGGGGAAAAAATAGAAGCAGAGAGAAGTCTTATTTTTGACCATGGAGAAGAGCCGCCAGCCAACCTCACAGCGACAGTTGCAGAATGGGAGAGCCAACATAATCGCCCGCTGAACAAAGACGATATCTCCCATGTTGTTTGGGCATTCGTCAAATGGGATGATTTAACATATGATGAAGGTGGGCGAGTCATACTATCTTGTCACAATGATTCTAATCCACTTACTTAGCTACGTGGGACGCCCCTCCGAGGGCCCACGAGACCGGTTATGATTCGTTTGTCGTGGCTTTCAACCGATTTGTTGATTCTAGAAGTATCATCGTTCCCAAATTAAACAGGATGCATACGAAAGACTTCGACACTCGAGAAAAGGGAGGATATAAAAAACATATCTTAAAGGATGCTTCAGATCTGGAGCTTGGTCAGGACCCTCGCCTCAAGCTCATGCCTTTTCAAGTATGTCCATTAACATGTCCTGAACGACTGTCATTGAATTATACAGGTCGACGGTTTTAATTGGCTCTGCAACAATTGGTGGAATCTTCAGCACTGTATCCTTGCAGATGACATGGGTCTTGTATGTTTAAGATGACTTTTCGCTGGATCTTTCCTTTAACTCTAAATAATATAGGGGAAAACAGTGCAAATTGCAACCTTTTTGGGTAGTATCATTGGGCGGTGGAACGCTCTTCCTGCACTTGTTGTGGTGCCCAATTCAACGATCACCAACTGGGTACGAGAGCTTGAACGTTGGGCACCGAAGCTTAGGGTCGTCCCCTTCTACGGTGACAAGAAGGCTCGTGACGTCATCAAGGAATTCGAACTATATCACAAGGTCTTCTCAAAGCACAACACCAATGCCAAATTTCATGTTCTGGTCACGACGTACGAGGCTTTAATTGGTGCTAAGGATTTTACGTCCGTCTTCAAGCATCAGCCGCGCTGGGAAGTACGTCGTTTCGGTCGTCCTCCTTTTCACCAGGGCTTGATGTTTCTCTTAGATTCTTGTAGTGGATGAAGGTCAACGACGTACGATTATTTCATTCCACAGAAGTATTGCTCCTGATCCCATTCTTCAGTGAAAAGTGATAGCAGTTTACTATTCAAGAAGTTAAACGAATTAAACACCGTCCACCGGATAATTCTGACTGGGGTATGTGAAAATATATCTTGACGAGCCGTTTGAATGGCCCTGCTTAACACACATTTGCGCTAGACTCCTTTAAATAATAACATGCGAGAACTATTCAATCTTATGAATTTCCTTGACCCCGTGGAATGGCACGACTTGGAAAGTCTGGAGAAGCAACACGAAGTACTCGACGAAGATCTAGTCAAACAATTACATAATAGGCTTAGACCGTACTTTCTTCGTCGCATCAAGAGTGAGGTACTCCAATTACCTCCGAAGGTTTGTTGTATTTCACTTTTTTCCTTGATTACTCTTATGAGGCGTAGAACGAAGTCATTATCCCCGTCTCAATGGCCCCCTTACAGAAGGAGGTTTACCGATCTATCCTCAGTTTGTCATTTCTCCCTCCAATGGTCGGCATTCCAACATAACTTCCCCAGGTCATAACCTAGATTTACTCAAGGGCTTAGCACAACCCAAATTTGGAGGCGCCATGACCAAAGGAAGATTGAACAATATTCTCATGCATCTGCGAAAGCAAGTACTTCTCTTTTATTCTTTCATACACCATAATCAATCTCCCAGATGCCTTCAACATCCTTACTTGTATGCTGAAGATATTGAACCACGTGGTTTGCCGCCTCAAGAAACCCATGAAAAGTTGATCGACGGCAGTGCAAAGCTACGATTTCTGAAAGCCCTTCTTCCAAAGTTGAAGGAACGCGGACACCGTGTTTTGCTTTTCAGTCAAGTAAGTCTTGGTGCAACTCTTTTGTGTTGGACTCAGCCTGTAAAAGTTTGTCATTGGCTTGAATGTCATTGAAGATTTCTTGCAAGGGGAAGGTTATAAGTTTTTGCGATTGGTAGGTTCCACTCTTTGTGTGAGGTGTCTAATAGGAATTTGCGTCAGGATGGTGGCACCAAAGGCAGTGAGCGACAGAAAGGCATGGATGAGTTCAATCGTCCTGGTTCCGACTATTTTATCTATCTCCTAACCACTCGTGCTGGCGTGAGCCCTTCTTTTGCTTCCATCCTATTACCCTCTCACGGGTGCTAATACAGGGCGTCGGCATCAACCTTCATGTGTGTATTGTACTTCAGCGAGTCAAGCGCCCTCCTTTGACATGAACACAAGACTGCAGATACGGTTATCATATTTGATCCAGATTTTAACCCCCATCAGGTTTGCGGTAACATCCGAATCATCGAGAGTAGACTGATGCTCAACTTTTAAAACAGGATCTCCAAGTAAGCCAAACCATCGGGTATTAAATGCGGTCGCTGAGGCTTTCTTCAGGCCATTGCCCGCGCTTACAGGTTCGGGCAGAAGAAGACATGTCTTGTCTTCAAATTGATGGTTAAAGATTCCGCTGAAGGTAAGTTTTCAGTGAAGGCTTTTTCAGATGATAAAGACCAAACCAGAACGTATCATGCAAATCGGCAAGAAGAAACTGATCCTCGACCATCTTATCGTACAAAAAATGGACGATGACGAAGAGGGAGGGGGAGACGACGTGCAGTCGATCCTTACTTTTGGTGCCCAGGCTCTTTTTGAACTGGAGCAAGATTCACGGGACATCATTTGTTTGTTAACTTGGTTGATTATACCCGCAAGGGAATGACGTTCTGCAGATACAGATAACGACATCGACAAACTTATTGAAAGGACAGAGAAAGAAAGCGAAGAGCAGGAGACCCCTAAAGAAGGGGGGCTGTCTTTCTCCTTCGCGAAAATATGGGCTGCCGATAAAGACTCTCTTGAAGAAGTCGACGACGATGATCAAGTGGATTCTTGGGCCCAAACACTGCAGAGAATCACTGCTGAAAGAGAGAAAGAACAGAGCAAAGAAACTGCATTTTCAGGCCGTGGGGCACGCCGTCGAGCTGCTGATGTCGCCAAGGTTCGCCGATACAGATTAATTCATTCAACACGCTCATACTCTACCAGACAAAAATGTTGATGGAGGAAATACCGGGTAAATCAAAATCAGCCCCTAACTCGCTTTCAGGTGGCTCCGCGTATTTTGGTTCTGACGCAGACTCCGACATGGAGAGTAGCGATGATGCGAAAACAGATGCCTTAGATGAAGATTTCAAGATGGACAGTAGTAAACCCAAGGAGACGAAATTGTCGACACTCTCGCCTCCCGTAAACGGGTACTCCTCTCGAAATACTGGAGGCGATGACATCGTCCATTGTGGGTTATGTGGTGGACAACATGGTCAGGAGCAATGCTTGATGACCGACAAGTCGGAGAACCTTGCTGAATATCGTGAGATGCTCATCTTACACGCAGATGACGAACCTTGGCAGGAACGAGTGAGTTATCAATCATGAAGGGAGACGGTTCCCTTACCTTGTATTCCAGAACCTCGCCGTGCGGGCAATCGACGAGATTTTGAACACCAGAGGGCATCTCTCTCTGATAGCAGGACAACCATTACACGCGTTGCCAAAATCATCGATCCTACCTCCAGTCAAGAAGCCTAAGTACCCTGCACAGATCACTCAGATTTCGCAACCGTCGACATCGCATACCCCTTTCAGCCAATCCACAGACCCGATTAAACACACGACCTCAAACAAACATCCGCAGCCCCAGCATAATCCACAACCGGGACCAAGTTCAGCTGCAAGTTCCAGTTTGTCGAAGTCCACCGGCTCAAAAGCTGTCGAAGGATTGAAAAAGAAGTCCAAGACCCCCTCAGTATTATGCCCAGTTTGCCACCAAACACCTCTGCACTTACTCAAAGACTGCCCTCTTGTGCTTGAAGGTTCTAAAAGGTTGATCGTCTTCTGCTTGATTTGGCAACAAAAACTCATACTCCTGCCCAGCTTGTCAAATCAAATCAAACGACTCGAAGATGACCATAATCCGGCAGCTGCTGGTACGCTGCAAATTTTGAGAAAAATATTGGCGAAACAAATAAAGAAAGAAGCAGGGGAGAGTGTCAGCTAGTTTACACCTGTAGAAGGTTAGGGCTTACGGTTTTGGTTTGAAACAAACTGATGTACATATGCCCAATGTTGAGCCACTTTCGAAATGCCATGAATTTCTACTCTGCTTCGGCTGCCTTGCCCGTCACTTCTTCGAATCTGAAGAGGAGTCGTTCTGGAGCTAACGGATCAAGTGGTTCTTTTGTTCCCGCTGCTGCCTTACCAAAGATCCATAGCAGTGATCTCGTCCTGAGGGTCTTTACTCACAAATCCTTGCGACGTGCCACCCATTCTAGCACAAACCTCAACGACTTTGACGATAATGAAAGGCTGGCTGAGTTAGGAAAGGCTGCTCTTGATGTTGCAGTGGCTCATGTTCTTTTCAATAAACGCCCGATGCTAAAGCCGTCTGAGATGTCCGTAAGTGCGTCCATTGTCCGTGTATCTCGATCCTACTCAGTTGTCTCCATCAGTCGCAGCAGAAACACATTCTGTCAGACGAGAATATAAACAATTGGGTGACTTTCTACAACTTGCGGATGAAACTACGTTGCCACCCTAATCTTTACCCGAGACTCAACACTCCGCAGGTGGCTGCCGTTGATCGTTTTGTCTGTCGAGAATTATTAACACCCTTCAGGAAACTTGTTCGATTTTTTATGCGTATGTTGGTGGCATTTATGCAGAGTCTGGCCAAGAAGCTGTGAGGGAATGGATCGATTTACTTGTGCAAGGAACAACGATAGAGACGGAGCAAGAGCCGCCAGAACCCGCACCACCCTTCCGCGAGGAGACACCTCCTCAGAAGAGAATGAAGAGCGAGCCACTCTCTCCATCAACCGAGTCTTCAATTTTCTTCGCATCTCAACCCCCATCTGCCTTGAGGCACCTACCGCCTCACATGGAACAACTGAGACCACCACCTCAAAGTTCACAGTTACAAGCTCTGACTTCGAGTCATTTTCGCACACTGCAACAGGTTCAACCGCCCCCGAATGCTCGAATCTCACAATTTCAACCACGGACTCCACCGCCATCTCATTTCCAAACAAGGCCACAGCAGACTCAGCCTCAACCGAATCCTCTAGCGCCTGCGCAGCCTAATCTACCATTTCTACCATTATTTAATCAAACTGCTAGTCAACGACGCGTGACTGTTGAATATCCTGCTGAATTCAGTGGACCATCACACGCTGGTCGGTGGACGGTGCAATGTGTTGGTGCGTACACAATTATTGGAAGCGTGCTTTTACCGGACGCCTGATGACATAACTCAGTGAATGGCATACTCAAAGGGGTGGGCACCGGAGGGAGCAAACAAGTTGCCAAGGAGGAAGCTGCGAGGCAGGCGTATTATGCGATGGGATGGACGTAGTATCAGTCATGATGACAAAGGATGTTTATGATCACGTGCTATAAGGATGTTAGGATGGAAAATCGCTTAGAACGAAGATTAATTTACACATTACTGAGCTTTGCAAGCTCTCAGTCGTCCAAGTTACCTTCAATTTGTCTTCAGCGGTATTGGGCTTGTCCCACACGCCACCCACAGGACCGCTTGTCGCACAGTCAGCTCGTTCATGGCTGCCCACACTGTAACAGGCTCAACTGCCTCCTTATCCGACCTGCCACTCCCTTCATATGTGCAGTCTAATCATATTGATCTCACCCTTGACGACGATGACGACTCTTATGGCACCCATACACCCCGTTTTGCTAAGCGTCCTCGCACAGATCTTTCTGGGCCCCAACGCAATGATCAATTCACCCACCATACAAATCCATACAATGCATCAACGTCCAGGGTGTCCCCATTTACTTCACCCCTTTCAAACAGCAATTCGCCTTTTGCAAAATCCAATGCTGCCCCGTATCTCCCGACTGTTGCACCAAGCCAGTCTATGTATCGGCCGGCCTTCGCTGGGCCACCTCCCTACATTATTCCCGGTCCGCCACAAACCTCTAATATTACGGCTGACCGAAGCTCTTCCATCACCTCTCCCCCGTCGTCTCAGTTGATGCGGCAATCTTTTTCAGATGCACCCGCTCGTCAGGTCATTGACCTTACAGGATCCCCTTCGCCACCGCCGACCGATTCTTTGAGCAACTCCAAAATATCAACTTTACCCCCTGAACTACCACCCAAGACTCCTGTGTGCATTGGGCAGCTCACCGTGACAGCACTTATTCTGTACCCTGTACCCTACCTCGTACCGCAGGAATATGGCGGAAGCGAAGAATGGGCCCCTGTAAGGCTGCAATACGAACATAATCCAAATAAGCCTGGAGGATCTGAAACTATTCATATCAGAACCCCACACGGAAGGGGACAGAATGGAGAAACTGTACCTGGAGAAGGGTTTGCGGTTATTGAGCAGAAGGTCGCCACGGCGCTTGGGCCCATGCTGGGTAAGGGACTCATCAGGCTAGATGCGAAAGTTAAGAAAGGCCCACCAAACGTGAGTTTTTGCTTTTGTCAACATACGTCGAGGTTGACATGGCTTGAAGCTTCCCATTCTTCCTTTACAGATGCTGGTCTACACCCCGAAGGGAAATATACCTGTTGTCGGCAGCTATCTGAAGGAATCCGGTCTTTTTCTTGATCATCCCTCGCCTCCATATGATGTCCATCGACTTTCAAGCTATCATTACCATAATCCGCACAATCCTCCGCCGGGTGGTTACAACCGCGCCGTCTTTGTGTCAAATCGGATGAATGTGGGACCACAAAGGGAGAATGTACGGTGGAGCACGCCATCCATGGTGGGCAAGAGCGTTGAGGTTCAAAGAAGTCAAGTGGACGAAGTTTTCAAGAGTTTGAAAGATGGTGACGAGCTCGAAGAAACTGAACCCTGTCTGTTTTTGGACTCTCCTTCACTTTGTTAATGTGCTTACGATATCGGTTCTCCTAGCCGCTGATGTAGCCACTCAACTCTATCCTCATCAGAAGAAGGCTCTGACCTTTCTTTTGGAACGTGAACGCGAGAGGGTTGGTGCAGATGGCAATTATTCTTCCCTGTGGCAAAAAAGACAGCACCCATTGTCACGCCAAATCAGTTGGTTCCATATCGTCACTCAGAAAGAGATTTTTGAAGAGCCACGCGAGGCTAAAGGCTCAATTCTTGCGGATGATGTATGTGTCAAGTTCAATCTCCTGGACCAGGAAAGTTTCTCACAAAATCTGTAGATGGGACTAGGGAAGACAATCACTTGCGTTTCCCTCATTGCTGCAACGCGTGCCGCTTCACTTGTTTTTGCAGCATCTCCCCTTGAACCAATCCCTCCTCCACCTCGTGAAACTGATCATCCAGATGCTTCCCATTTTTTCGGGGCTGTTTGGGGAATGCCCGACGTTGTTGATGCCCCTCAGTCAAACAAGGGCAAGGCAAAGGCAAATAAGTCACAGGATAAGCTCGAAGCGGATTACGCAAGAGCCTGTCGTATCAAGGCGAAGAGCAGGGCCACTTTAATTATATGCCCCCTTTCGACTGTCTCCAATTGGGAAGATCAATTTCGCGAGCATTGGAAAGGAGATGTCGTGGTTTTTGGAGGCAGCGGAGGTACTTGCATACCGTCCAATTCTGCGCCGCCTTCTAGCCAACCCAGCCTGTTTTCAAATTCAATGCTCGTGGATACTAAACCGGTTGCCCCCTCCCAGGCAGGCAACCCCCTGCGGATCTACATTTATCATGGAAATGCGCGCCGACCCGATCCCGCTTTTCTGGGGGATTTTGACGCTGTGATCACGACCTACGCTACCCTTGCATCAGAATTTTCAAAGCAAAATAGAAGTACAGCAACAGCAGATGATGATGAAGACGATGGGAGTAGTGACGGCGTAGGTGGTGTCGATATTGATGAGTATGGGAATGAAGTGCTGCGGTTGCCAAAGTCAAAGAAAACGGGGATGAAGCGAAAGAAATCCAACATCCTCACTAGCGGCGCAGAGGTTACAAGCGCTTTACAGAGCATACACTGGTTTAGAGTCGTACTAGACGAGGCGCAGTAAGCTTCGCTTTCTATTCTCATCTTAGTGAGTGCATTAATGTCTTGAAGTTCTATCAAGGAGACAGGTACCGTTGGAAGCCGCGCATCCTGCGACTTGGTGGCTGATCGACGCCTATGTTTGACTGGAACGCCAGTGCAAAATAAGTTGGACGACGTGTTCGCCCTCATTAAATTTTTGCGACTGGAACCGTTTGATGACAAAAATACGTGGACTGAGTACATCGGAAGCCCCGTGAAGTTTGGACAGGCCCTTGGAGTTGCTCGGCTACAAACCATCATGAAATGCATAACGCTTCGTCGCACTAAGGAAACAGAGACTCAAGATGGAAAAAAGATTCTGGCTCTTCCCCCTCGTCGTGATGAACTTCGATACTTGAAGTTTGATCCCCAGGAACAAGAGATCTACGACCAGTTTTTCAATGAGTCAAAGGCTGAGTTCAACGATCTGTCGACGAAGAACGAGGTTATGAAGAACTACGTCGGAATTTTGCAAAAGATTTTACGTCTCCGTCAAATATGCGACCATTTCGAACTGGTCAAGGGAAAAGGCGTTACTCGGGAGGATCATGGACAAGATGCAACCGCAGCCTGCGAGGACCTCGTTTCCGACATCGCCCAAGAAGGCTTCAACCTTACGCACGCGTTGTCTACATTTGCCATTTTGCGCGAGTCTGCGACTACACAGTGCGTGGAATGCGGTGGGGAGCTTAGTATATCGCCAGATCTTCAAGGAGACGGTCTTGATGGTGATGGTCCTCCTATGGCTAAGCGTGGAAGGAAGGCCAAGGGCTCAAATTCACGCGGACCCACTCGTGCCAATAGTCCATCCTCCACCCGACCTGTTCTAACACGATGTCAACATCTCTTTTGCTTTGACTGCTATCGCAACTGTATCTGTCCGGGATGGCCAAATGTATCTCCAGACACCAGACGATCATGTTCCGCATGTCAGACGGGCCTTTGTCCCTCGGACGCTGTTGAAATCAAAGCAGACGTCGTGGCCGATCAGATACCAAGGAAGAAGACACAAAAACGCGAGAAGAGGCAGAAAGGTATTCCCATAGAAAATTTTCATCCTTCTACGAAAGTTCGGGCGCTGCTGCAAGACTTGGTAGAATCTTCAAGGATGAATCCATATTCGGCCAACTATGACTCGGAAGTGCAGGTGATCGATGGACAAGGAAAAAACTTGGATAGCGGCGTCGTGAAGACAGTTGTTTTGTATGTATTCCACATCTACTAAAACATCTACTGATTATCTCAAACACTTTAGCTCTCAATGGACCACTATGCTCGATAAGTATGCTGTTTCTTGCCTCCTGATGTCTAGACCTAACAGCATCCATACCTAGGATTGAGGACGCTTTAGAAGTCGCTGGCATTAGATATGATCGTTTAGACGGGACCATGAAAAGAGATGACAGGACGAAAGCCATGGACGCATTAAAAAACGATCCTGGTTGTGAGGTTCTTCTCGTCAGTCTCAAGGCGGGAGGTGTTGGCTTGAACCTCACCGCTGCCCAACGAGTGTATTTGATGGACCCTTACTGGTACGGTCCACATCTCAAGACCTCATGACCTTACTCATGATTTTCTCAAGGAATCCTGCTGTCGAAAATCAGGCAGTGGATCGCATTGTTTGTGCATTCTAACAGCATCTACCTCGCAGCTAATTATTTCCTCAGCATCGCCTGGGTCAAACTCGTCCAGTAACAACCGTGAAACTAATTATCGAAAACTCCATCGAAGCTCGCCTACTCGAAGTTCAAAAGAAGAAGACAGCACTAGCAAACATGACCCTTGGTCAGAACTTCAGCAAATCGGACCTATTGGCGCGTCGACTGGAAGAATTAGCTCAATTATTTAGTACCAATAATTCCACTGGTGGTAGTACAGTAAAGTCTTTTTAGTTACCTTGCAAGTTGTACTTAATTTGTGGTGTGGATTACGTGTACCACGTCTCTTTTTTCTTTCTTTCTAGGAGATAGATATACCGTTGGGGTACATGCATGTATGTTTATTTTCTTGAGCAGGCCCCAGGCCTCAGGATCTGGGTATTTGGTATCCGAATGCTACAGCCAAGCTACAGCATGCCCTCATTATTTTTCCGCTTTTTCCGCTACCCATTTGTCTCCTCCTCCCCTCCCTCTTTGTGTTTTTTTACCCATCCCTTTGCACCTTTTCTTGCGCTCTCTTTTTTTTTCCGCGTCCAGCGCCCTCCTTTGCCTTTCTTCTTCTCCGATCGCGTGTGCCTCTGTTCGGGTCGGCGCTTCTCGCGCGCTGTGCTCAGGGAATATTTTCTCGGCGGCGGGGTCACAGCTCTTCCCGTTGACTTCTCTACAAATTACATGGACCATAAACGGCGTCATCGTAAAGTGAACGTCGAGGGGTCATCCACATTATCTTTACCACGATTCTGTTGCAGGTATCAAGAAATCAAGAGTGCTTGTGGAACGCTGCTTCAATGTCCGAAGCGGTGAACTCCAAGGTGATCCCAGTGCCGCTGTATGATTGGGCAATTCGTTTTGAAAACCGGTTTAGGAGCCTGAGCAATTCCTCCTCGCAAGCCTTCCACACACCAGCCAAAACTGTCCTACTGGTGACATCTTCTGTTGTCGTTTTGTCTGACCCCTCGGTGAAGTGTTTTTCAACGCGTTTAAACAGAAGGTCAATGTGCTTGCGAACATCCTTCGATGTATATTCCTTTACAACTTTGCGTAAGGCACTTTTATTGTAAGTGCTGTTACCCGTCAAATCGTTGGGGTTTGAACTGGCCAAGCGGTCAACCCCATCGAAGAAGTCCTGAGGGGAGCGGTGAAACGGATACAAGCATCTGAAGAGACTACTCACGATCAATTTAGAAAATGGTCGGCGTAGTACCATTTTAACGTATGCGCTGAGGTTTTCGTCATAAATCGATTCTGCTCGTTGGGAAAATGTGACTAGCGATGCATTGTCCATTTTGGAGGTCTCGACGATAAAACAATGCATGTTTTCTGCTCAAAAGGAGAGAAATCCAGTTATGCTCGCCACAAGGTCGGATAAATCTCACCGATGAGTATAACGTGATAATTCAGTTGCCCCTTATCTTCTCCTTCTCCCTCCATTTTCGCAATATGCTTCAAGGACTCAAACATGGTGTGCACGATTTTTTCGTATGCAGAGTCAACGAGCTTTCGAGTCTCAAGACCATCCGCCCTCACAAGTTGGCTCTCCACACGAGCCGCATAGGAAGAGAAATGCTTGATAAAATGGGTCACACCCTTTCGTTTCTTGCTGCTGAGTTTGGTTTGTTCGATTCCCTTCAATTGGTTGTGCTGTCGAACAAGTTGCGTTAAAACCGGGTGACAAAATGAGCAGTAAACAGGCGCCACTAACGATGTGGCGGTCAAAGGTATTTCTAATGCGGTTTTGCTGCTTTCCTAGAAGTGAAAGAACGAATTGATTGTTCTTCTCTTCCGCGCCAACAAGACAACGTTCAAGGGTCACTAGAATTGCTACGATTTCCCTTGCCGGATATGGATATTAAAATAGGTTGGCGCAGAGAAGTTAAAAGCTGGCCTCACATGCTGTCTTTTGAGAGAGCAACGTCAATGAAATCTTTCAACTCTGCGGGCAGGAATCCGAAGATAAGGTCCAGAGAATTTCGAATAAGCTTCATCGTTGCTTGACTCAAACTGGCCGACCGAGTGGCTTGACGTCGAAAATAATTGTCGAGGCCCATGTAATCAGCGAAGGTCAGCCCAGCATCGTTAATCTGCAAGAAGTCGGTTATAAACTCGTCCTCTCGGTAGATCGTGGCGGTTATCTGTTCTAACAACAGTCCCAAAACCTATCGAAAAGAGTAAGACTATTAGTAAAGAACCGATAGGTATATCACGAACTTCCGCTGCCAGAAGGTCGCCGTCCGAAACCCGGTCTTTGTCTTTATCTTTGTTTCTATTTTCTATGGGGGACCGAATGAGGGTGCCAGCACGACGGATGCTTGTTGCGCTCTTGGAAGCAGAAGTTGTGGTCGGCATGAAGCCTAGAAGTTATTAAAATTTTGAATCCTATCCTTTACAAGGGTATATACCTTGATCTTGATCGTCTTCTGGTGCCTTTTTGACAGATTGCAAAAAAATTGAAAGAAGTGACTTCAGCTGAGTGCTGTGCAGTTCGCTCGCCGCCGAGAAATATGCCTGTCAGAACGTTATTATTACTTAACAGACACGACGTTTTTACATACGGCGCACAGCCTGCCATAAACATTTTCGTCCATCTCTTTGAGGTAGAGCATTAGGCCAGCGTACCGACCCAAGTAAACTTCGATGTCTTGATGGGCAATGACTGTTGGGAGACCCCTAGGCGGCATCACGAGACCATTTGTCTCGCCGAGAAGTAATTTACCCTGCGATAATTTTCATGAATTTTGCCAACATGCGGAGACGTCGGCTTACCTGTGCAGTAAACATTATCGATAAGAAATCAAAAAGTCTCTTACAAAATTGAGAATTATGAGTTCGATATTCTTGCAATCTTTCCATCGTTGCGGCCATGTCTACGACAGTAAGTATCTAACCATAAATTGTGAGGTGAGAAGAATGACGCACCGGTGTCTCGGCCTGCCTGGAGTGCCTTGTACAGCTCTGCCGAAGCTTCTTCCAGGCGTTGGATACTTCGTCCTTTCTCGAGTGATTCCTGCGTGAGCGTAACCAAAGCGTGTTGTTCGACGTGAACCGTCCGCTGGTACAGGGAATTGTAAATAATGACTCTTGAAAGAAAGTAAGGCGCACAAGCAAATTTTGCAATTCTCCCAGCAGGGCTCGCTGATTTTGAGTCTGGACTTGCAGGCCCCGATTTTGCGATTGAATGAACAAAATATCGTCGCTGGCTGCCTAGGGAAATGTGAGTCTCATCGATAAGGCCACAGTGACACTAACATTGAGATGAATTTTATAGGTAGAAATGAGACTATCCATGCTGTCAAGCTCTGAGATAGCATCATCCATAAATTTCATCACCATCCCGATGCGGTCATCTGACTCAAGAAAAGAGTGAATATTTGCCTGAGTGAAATGAGAAGGGAATGACGCCTAATGATTTGACTGTGTACCTTCTCCAAAGCCATCAATTCGTCCAATAATCGAGCCTCGATGAGGTCTACTGCACCCTTGGTTGTTTTCCTGCTAATGACATCTTCACTTGCCCATTCATACCCTTCGATCATTTCTTCAACATTCGTCAAAGTGTCTTGCACATCCTCTTCTTCTGCTTCAACATTAAGATGACTATCATGGGTGATAGAAACCAAGCGGTCTAGGGTTGCTTGATTTGCAGCGTCGAAGTATGAGATTCGAGCGTTTTGATCCCTCCTTAGAGATGGTCCATCTTGCTGGGTGGAGAACTCCTCCACCCGCACGGTCGGCTTTTGAGACCTAATAGATAATACCGGAGAGGCATTCATTGACGGAGGATATGGAATCAAGGACTCTTGTCCAGAGATGATCTGAGGGGGGTCGTCGGAAATGCTTTGAGTAGCCTGGCCTCGAAAGGGGACGTTGAGAGGGTGTCGGGTTCTGGCTGGGCCTGTAACAGCAGCAAGAGGTGATACAGGTACTGGTTGGGGACCTGACCGATCTCCAGGACGTATTGATTGTATGTAATCTTGGCTCCCATTTACGGGAGGGTCTGCACCTGGTGGCGGCCCAATGCGTTGTGGCGGTCCTGCTAATGGAATCTCTGGAGAGGAGTTCTGAATGGGAGTTTGCGACCGAAGGCGTGGCGCTCGGCTTGGTCCAGCTTCAGCCTGAGTTGATAAAGTCTGATTGTCCGCTTAGAAGATGTGGTCAATTTTGAAACTGGCCCCATGATACATGGGCAAACCTGTTACCGGTGCCGCAACTTCGATTCCGTCGAGTTGCAATGGAGCTCCTGAGGTGATGACCCGAAAAAGGCTAATCAAAGCCTCCAAGAAGCTTGCTTGGTCGTCTTGGTTCTCTGTTTGCCACCGATATGTCCTTGAAAGGGTGATGTTGAAGGCTAGCGGCTGTTTGAACACAAATCCAAAGGTTTTAAATATGTGGGTCCGTAGAACTCAAACCCACATACATTCACGACTTCAACTGCACGCAACTCTGAGAGTGTCCAGGTTTTTCCAACAGAGAAGGAGCCGTTCGTGTTCAACTTGGACTTGTGAATAAAACCACTTCCATTATTGGCCTCTGCACCAAGATTTATTCCAGCCATCTCAACAAAAGTTACGGGTGACATACGAGACAACAGTATGTAGCGGGGTTTCTTTCCCCCCCCTTCCACTCCTGCATCTTCCCAAATCTTGACGTGAGATACATAGGCTTCTTCTAGATTCCCGCTTGCGTTACGCCTTGAGAATACAGACGCAATAATCTTCTGGCGTTGGTCTGCCATGACAAAAGTTCTTTGCGTACTTCAAGTTCATGTTACAGACTGTTTGCACATGCTTAATTCTAAGGCGAATGAATATTATTATAAGTACTAACCGCGCTACTTATACATGACACAAAGTCAAGCGTACACGCTAGGTGCTCATTAAAACTAAGGAAGGTAGAATTTGTGTACCTGTCTGTTATATCGCATGTGTGTTCGAAGATACGAGTGAGGCCCGTGAGGGTGGATTGTCCTTGTGGTAGAAAACAATACCGGCAAGTGCCAGATAAAGACAATTGAAAGGTGCCGTGCAACAACAGTCGCACCTGACAACAGTATTTAGATCAAAGCCATACCAGAGAACCCACATTCTTTCTTTTGCGCTAGTCGCACTCATTCTGTTCTATACACACTCTTTTTCTTCTCCCATTTCACGATCTTTTCGTTATGACGCCCTCGCCACCCCATGGTCCTCTTCATTTCCTTGCTGACGTCGCAATTCGTACCATGCCATGCCCAGCACGAAATTACACGTCCCAAACTGACAGTGCGGCTGGCCCATCTAACCGATACTCCGTCTCATCTCCCACCGTTGCCAGTCTGCACATATCTTGCGGCAAAGATGCGTCTGGCCTTTCTAGTCCAGAACCCATACCACTGAAGCGTTCCAACTCCTCGAATCGCTTCGATACGGAGACCCGTTCATCTATCCGTCGTAAAAAGAATCACAAAGCTTCCTCACATTCTCCTAAAGCTCGACTGCAGCTCAAGAATCGACGAAAGGAACTCATGGAGAAAGCCATGAAAATCAGGTCACTCGACAACTCTCCTGTGAACAGTCGTCAATTTATCGTCCTTCGCATGGTTTATGATGAAATAACAATGTACCCCAGTGAATCCTGGATGGTTTTAATGGCAATCATCATTCGGCGGTAGGTTTTGCCTGACCTAGCCCTGTTTGTCACTTAAAACGCTGTGCATTCAGAGCCTTCAAACAAGTGAAGAACTGGTTTTCAAACGAACGGCAGAAACATAGAAGTGGAAAAGTTATTCCAGTTGAAACTGATGACGGCGATAAAGTGCGACTGCGCCCTTTGGCGATACAGGGATGCCAAGAGTGGTCAGACAAGTTCTTCGAAGAAGTTGTTATGATCCATAATTACAAGGTTCTTCGGAATTCACGACAAGACGATACCCTCATGGATTTTCCTCATGGACAATGATCGGACTACAACCTTCTATCGACCTCTACTCAACTACTACTAATTGACACTTTACAATAGATAATGCGTATATAATCGGCTCATTTCGAGTGTGTAGTCCGTAGAGTTGTATGTGTGCAATTCCAAGATTCCGAGTATACTTTACTTTACATTGGTTCGGGGATCCACGGTTGAATGGCTAAAAGGCACCTTCAAGTTGTGTGACTGGGTCTTACCTCGCCATTGCGGAGCATTTGGTATTTGGTTCCTCGCCATGAGACCTCGCTCCCGAGCATTGCCCAAACCCAAATGGGTAAGGCGAGCATCTCCCGCGCGACCCATGCCATGATGAAGTCAAATGCCACAGAACTAGCCATAGCGCGCCCGGCAAGTGATGTGTAAACATCGAAGTCAACTAAAAGCCAGAAAGCAAAATGCATGAGTCCAAATATCCATGGCGGGAAACCGAAGAGATGGTCGATGCTGCAGCTTCCAATTATGCACAACATCACAGATTCAGTGAACGGTTCCAGCAATGTCGCAGTCAAGACCATGTGCCGTCGGACTCGTATCCAACGAACCCTTCGCCAAAAATAGTCGGAGAGCGACATATTTCCGACAACGTTATGAGCTACGTCGCAAGACAGCTCGTGCCTAAAACCTAACTCATGCCACAGCGCACTTGCGATCATATTGTCCTCCGCGAGGAAACGACCGAAAACGTGCAAACCACAGGCTGTTTGCTGAGGTGTAGCCCTTTTATTCCTGGGCCGGAGGCTGCCATCAACGCGCTCAAGGTCTGATCGGCGGAAAATGTTCGACTTTCCAACTACGCAAGATTCGATCGCTACGGTGTTTATAGCGATATACATCTTCGCGTGAGTTGTGTTCAGAAAAGCAGCCTCTATCCTGGAACCGGTATGCGACTCATTTAAGGATGCAAAGGGGACATGGTGCACGAGGCCGATCGGTTTTTGCGATGGAGATAATGGCGCATTCAGAGAGTCAACAGATCGTCCCAAGGTTCCCGGATCAACCAAGACGTTGGAATCAAGTACCCAGATGATGTCGTGGGCTGCTTTGCGATATGAACGAATAAGATTGTTGACCTTGGGGTTCACGCCAACAAGTTGTTCACCTGGCAAAAAAAAAATAAGCACCTAAAACTCGGTAATAAAAAACCATTTTTGTTACCAATAATGATTTCCGCGTTGACATTGGGGTATCTCGTTATTAATTCCCTGACTATGGGGAGTGCATCATCCTGTTCATCCGCTACAGAGAAGAGTATTTCAAAATTAGGGTAGTCTTGTTTGAAGGTAGATTCCAGATTTTCGTAAAGATTGGCATCTAGGCCTTTAAGGGGCCTGAGGATAGATACTCCCGGTACTTGCAGCAAAGGACGCCAAGAAAACGATTGGCGTTGAGGTCGGTACCTTTGGCGGCTTGGGAACATGAGGGGCGTTTATAACGGAGGAAGAAATAGAACAACACACGCGGAAAACGCTCCCAATAGTACAATGAACCACAGGACGATATACCATCCTAGGCCGATGAAGGAGAAGATGTTGTTCAGATGCTCTGTGTCCATCATAGGCGCTGAGCAAACGACGCGTCGCTGACCAATACACTGTTACAAGTCCAACATCATGATCCTTCCGTCTTTCTCAGCCCTACCTTTACATTCGCAATGGAACGTATCAAGCAGATAGCTTCTCACCTCGGAAACGCTCCAAAAAACCTCCATACTCTTCAGCAGAAAAATCTCGACGATGTAGTCATTACGTTGGCGGTACGGTCTCCCCTGTGCAAAGCAAGAAAGGGGGGTTTTAAGGATGCGAGGTAGACACGATCGTATTCATGTTCTGCCTCTTTGAACCATTCTTTTACGCAGGACAGACGAGTTAATGCACGAGATATATAGAGTCCGTTAGACTCTCGCTCTGCGACAATACATATACCTGACCAAACAGTTTCTAGCAAGTCATCGCGCACTCCCACATTGACCCGAGCATTGTGGGCGACATCTGTGTTGGAACAGTTCTTACCCCCGGCGCGCCGTATGTTGCACGATCTGCTGCACTTGCTGCAGGGTTTCCTGCTACAGTCCCCGTACAGACCATCAACAGGTTCTGCTCGAGTGGTCTCATGGCTGTGACTACCATTGCAAATCAGATTCAGTGTGGCCAAATCGAGGTGGGCTTGGCGGTAGGTGTGGAAAGCATGTCTGAAAAGTAAGTTTTCATTGGTCTTTCTAATTTTTTGCTAATCTTTCTTTCAGTCCTGATAATGGTGGCCCGAAGCAGAGCGATTTGATTTCTGCAAATTCAGCTGCAAAAGATTGTTGCGAACGTATGGGCTGGACTAGTGAGAATGTTGCCGCAGATTACCATATCTCGCGGGAAGAACAAGATGAATTTGCTGCCCAGTCATTCCAGAAGGCTGAGAAAGCACAAAAGCTTGGTTACTTTGCAGAAGAGATTGTGCCGTTTACTGTATTTCAGAAAGATTCAACCGGTAACAGGGTACTGGTTGAGGTTACCCAGGATGATGGAATACGTCCTGGAACGACGAAGGAAAATTTGGCAAACATCCGTCCCGCGTTTCCTCAATGGGGTATGGGGACAACCACTGGAGGCAATGCGAGTCAAGTCACGGATGGAGCCGCAGCCGTTCTTTTAATGACAAGGAGGAAGGCAAACGAGCTTGGTCTCAAAATCCTGGCAAAATTTATGACGACTGCTGTCGCTGGTATGTAAACAGCATCCCTTATATCCTTTTTGAAGACTGAATCACTTCAAGGTGTACCCCCCCGTGTTATGGGCGTCGGACCGGTGTATGCCATTCCTCTTGCTCTCAAGAACAGTGGTCTTGATTTAAGCGATGTTGACCTTTTCGAGGTGAGGAATCACAATACAACCCTGGCTGGCATGAGTTGATGATTTTTGTGACAGATCAACGAAGCATTTGCATCGCAATGCGTTTATGTTGTAAAAACGCTTGGGTTGCCAAGGCATGTCGCTTCACTAGTCTGCTCGGCATTTGTTTAATGATAGGGCTGCTTATTAGGGAAAAGGCAAGCTAGGTCACCCGACAATACCTTATGTTTCTCAATAGTTAGATCTAGGTTAACGTGAACGGTGGCGCCATCGCTTTTGGACATCCTTTAGATGAGTATGAACATCCACCAGTGGACTCCTCCGACTGACTTCTCCGTATGTACGTTGCACAGGAGCACGCCAAATTGTGACAGGGCTCAATGAATTGAACCGACGTCAAGGAAAGGTTAGAAAAAGTTATTTCAAAATTTTCGTTGTTGTTGATGAAAGAACAAGGTCCTTGTGACTTCGATGTGTATTGGGACCGGAATGGGAGCTGCTGGGGTGTTCATCCGAGAGTAGGAGCTGGGTAATTATTTGATATGTATGATAGTAGGCATGCTTGACAGGAAGCCAGTACTTAGTACCGTACCTCCTGTTTCTATTCTGGTGCTCATTTCGTAAGTATTTCGCATGAATCTCGCACGAATGCTGAGACCCTGTTTCGCACGCCACCGTCGGATTGCCGCTAGCAGCACGCGCCGCAGCCCATCAGCCAATCTCTTCCTTCACTCAATCTCTCTTCCTTCAGCCCACCAAACCCCCCTCCGTTTTTCTTTCTTTTTTCCTGCGCCCAGTTTGCGCACTTCCTATCGCAGCGTTAACACAGTCTCTCATTAATCTTTTTGGGGCGCATATCTTCTCCTCGATCGCCAGCATGGCACCCCATTACAACACGGTTCACCAGGGAAGCAGCCCATCGCCTTATGGTTCAGGTGATCCTTACTATAATGAATCGTCTGGTTTTATCACCCCTCACCCAGCCAAAAAACGCTCAAACACCTGGCTAAAGATAGGCATCCCTGTCCTTATTGTTGTCATCATCGCAGCTGTAGTTGGTGGCGTCGTTGGAAGTCGAAATAAGAAGAGTAGCAGCAGCAGTGGCGGTGGCAAGGGCACAACGGCCGGAGAAGCTGCAGCAAGCTCGGCAGTGAGTGCTAAGCTTGCTATTGGTCGATTTGCCACAGCCACCAATAGCGAATTCATGGTTCCTGTATATCCCTCCACTGTGAGTAGTCCCTCCTGGGCGAAGTTTTTTAGGAAGCTAAAATGGTATAAGACAAACACTGCAGCTTTCACTACGCCCACTTTTTCTTCCAATAGTGCACTTGCCTGGCCCAAGGACCCATTCCAACCATCTAGCCCCAGTCCTACCACCACGCGAACTGATCGGCCTCGTATTATTGCCCCAGCTTATAAGTGGCAATCACTTCCTGCCCTCATTAAAAGTGACCCATACCTTATGGGCTGGAATGCCACCATCTTTGGAAATGCCACCGCCTATTTCTCCTTGCAGCCTGTCGTCTACTACATGGACGGCGCTAGTGGTATCTTGGACAATGCCCGCGAAGTAAAAGAAAGAATCAAGGCCTTCGCGTATGTTTACCGCATGACGAATGACACAAAATGGGTTGACCGTGCTTGGGAGGAAATTCAAGTAAGAATGACTGTCCACGTTCTAAATCAATCTCACTCTGTATCTAGAACGCTGCAGGAAATGGCACAACACCTTTTGGACCAACCGTTGATAAGTGGAATACTGCACATTTTCTAGACGCTGCCGAGTTCTCTTCCGCATTTGGAATCGCCTACGATTGGCTCTACGACATGTGGACCGACGAGCAGAAAAGTCAAATCAGGACAACGCTCATTCAATACGGTCTTCAGCCAGGTCTGTCTGTGTTCACTGGCACAACCACCTTTGGCTGGTGGAAGACTAACGTCACGGGCAATTGGAATTGCGTTTGCAACGGAGGTTTGACCGTGGCTTCCCTTGCTATTCTAGGTGATGACACAACAGGAGTTGCCCAACAGTTGCTTGGATTCACCACTGACAACGCCAAGCAGAACTGTGCCATGGCGGTATCAGATGATGGGACTTGGGCTGAAACCGCAAATTATTGGTACTTCGGTACCACTGGACATGCTGAGATGGCATCTGCTCTCATCACAGCTACGGGTTCGCATTACGGTCTCCTCGATGTCAACCCTAACTTCGCAAAAACCGGTCTGTTCCATATGTATGCGTATGGCCCCACGTCTCTTTTCAATTATGGCGATCATGGCCCTAACAAGTTTTCCACGACGGCGAATGCTATGATATTCTACGCTGAGCAATACAATCAGCCCCAGTTTGCGCTGCATCAACGTGAGCAATCTGATGCTGCCGATCCATGGAGCATATTTTGGTATGATCCGACAATCTCTGGAGCGTTTTGGGACGGCGCACCACTTGATCATTTCTTCGACAATGCTCTTGATCAATGGGCTTCGATGAGGAGCAGTTGGACAGACGGAGAGGCGTTATTTGTCGCTATCAAAGCGGGGCTTAATCAAGGTCATCAGACTCATAATGACCTTGATGTCGGCGACTTCGTGCTCGACGCTCTCGGGACGCGATGGGCGGGAGAGCTCGGCTCCGGCGATTATCTGTCGCCCAATTACTTCACTAGCGATGCTCAGGACGCCGATCGGTGGAAGTACTACAGAAAGATGACGGAAGGCCAGAACACCATTCTGGTAAACCAGTCAAACCAGAATGTTGCTGCTGCTCCCACTGTTAATCACAGTTCGTCGGGAACGACTCAAGGTTCAAGCACAGTCATCAACATTCCAGATTCATCGACAGCCTTCTGGACGACTGACATGACGTCGGCCTATTTCCAAGCGTGAGTTAACAGCGCCTTCGCCGGAACCTTACCTCATTTTTTTTTTAAGGACATCGGTCAAGCGAGGTGTTCGGACTCTCAATGCCCGTCGACAAGTCCTGCTTCAGGATGAAATCACTGCGCAGGCAGGTATACAATGGCGAATGCACACCAACGCAACAGTTAGCATTGATACTGGAGGAACGTCAGCTACCTTGACTCTGGATGGTCAGACCATGAAGGTTTCGATCCTCAATGCGCCATCAGGGGCAGCATTCACAACGTCTGCTGCCGTTCGTTTCCCCACTGATCCCACTCCCCCTGCCGCCGATCAGCCTAATCCAGGTGTTACCGTTCTGATTATTAGCCTCCCTGCTGGCACGTATAGTTTACAGGTGCTATTTAACCCGCAATGGAGTGGAATGTCGGCGAGTGATTTTGTCACACCACCGTCTGTTTCACTGGACAGTTGGTCTCTTACGAGCCACAATTAATACCCACTTTTAAGGAACATTTACCTACTCAGCCTTACTTTTACGGACGTATTTCAGTATTGTACGATGACTGCGGGTATTGCTTGAATTTATGGACATTGGACGGTAACCAACCATGTTACCTAAGCTGACAACAAGATTTGAATCAAACATGTTCTCCTTTCTTTTCATCCAAAAACTCTGATACCAGTTCTATACCCGTCCCCAACGTCCACGACGTCCTCCCCGACGCCCTAGAAACTCTCGACTGCTGTACCTGCTGGTGGACGTTGAGAATCATATTTACCGTGGGCGTTTGACGCTGGCGCCTGTCATTTGTCAGTCTACCCTGTTACTGTTTTGCTCGTTGCTGATGCGTAACCATTCCTTCTTTCTTCCCTCCATCACCTTGGCTGGACCTTCACTTTTCCTTAGCTTGAACTCATATACTCCAACTCTCGTCCTTGCATCCATGTTTTTTCCCCGGACTCCTCTGACGCTCTTTGTCTGTCTAACCCTTATCCTCTCGTTGTCAGAGGCCAAGCTTCAACAACGTGACCACGTCAATCTCAATCGTGTTGTTAAGAAACGTGCTCCTTTACCACAGGTCAAAGACAATGGATCACCTTTTGGCCCTGTGGCTGGCGCAGCCGCAATTCCTAGCTCTTCAGCAACGTCAACCTCCGTCACATCCGTATCTGATAGCTCTACTCTGTTAGGCTCTCGTACAGAGAGCGCCAGCTCAACCTCCTCCGCCCTTTCGGTATGTCAGTTTCGTATTTATTCGGGAGAACCAACATCTCAATAGCTTTTCAGGTTTCCATTGCCAGCACAAACTCTACGTCGTCGACGAGCCAAACGACTTCTTCTTCGACGACCTCCTCAACATCCAGCGTCGCCCCGACGACGTCACAGCCTCCTAACCTTAGCCCAGTTTCCGTTGCTGAGGTTCCTGCTAGCACAGCCAAGTCAACTGTGACTCGTACCCAGTCGGTCGGAGCAGAGAGCACCGGAGTTCCTGCCCTTCAATCTGGCGCTGCTAAAACCAAAAGCACAACTCTTATGATTCTCATCATCGTTGCGTCAAGCATTGGTGGTGTCGCGATCCTGTGGACCATCTTCCGGAAATGGAAGCTTGGCCGTTCGTCCAAGTTTGATGAACGCCTTCAGCCTATTGACTGGCAACCGACGAATCCTGACGAAGGCGTTATACCCTCTCTTCGCCGCGCCCCGTCATCTGCGTCTTCTTTCCATTCTGGCTCAGGTCACGGACATTCCACCAACAGAGCCGTTGGGTACGCTATTCCTGATCACGACTTCACTGCTGCCCCATCGCACTCCGCTCCAATTGGTGGATACGCCGATCTAGCTCGCGGGTCAGCCACCCAACCACCCATGCAAGAGAATTTGGTTCGCGGCCCTAGCCTCACTCGCACGTATGATATGGGTGTTCCCCTTCATTATCAGGTGGGACATGTTAACCACGACCCTTACGACTACAACGGTACAGTTAACCCGAGATACTGAGGAGTTGAATTTCATCTCTGTAGCAACAAGGTATCATCGAACAATGTATGGCTTGTGCCGGCAGTCATTACCAGTTTCTATCTCTATCTTTTTCATGGTGCCGCTGGATTTCTGCGTTACGGCAACCTCTTATCCTGTCATTTTTCTGACAATATATTCTTGGCAATTTTGACTCTGAATGAAATGCCTTTAATTGCAGTTGGTATACTCGAACAATTTATACTCCTCCCCACGTATTTATTAGCATCCTTGCGACTTGCTACGACTACCTACTTAGCGCTAAGATATACAATCGGCCCTGCCCTCCAATCTAAACAGCAAGTCCAATGTCCAGTTCCATCTTTTTTGACAAATCGTCATTCTCGCAGTGTCCCGAATTACGCGGGCACTGTAAATCCTAGTGATACAGTAGCGTGTATGCCACACCCACGGATGGCACTACCAGCAGAGTTAAGCAAACCAGGTACCACATATTAGAACCGACATAAAACTGTATGTTTCTCTGTTGCTCGCTCACGTCTACCTTCATTGCGTCATCCTCCAATTTCGTTCGCTCAAACAGACCTTCAAGCCCAGTGGGTTTTTCTGGTGCAAAAAATTGTTGTGGCCGCAGCCAAGATGCCACCTCGTCCGTATTTCTTCCCACCCCGCTATTATACCGTGCTGCGTCCATGCTCGTTGGTGTCCAGTCCATTCCATCTTCGTTGTCCTCATGCGGGGCGGAAGTGGGGATGTTTGAAGGTGAAAGCAGAGATGGAAGTCCAAACACTGGATTGGACGAAGTGATGACCGGTTTACTGGAAAGGGAGAGAGATGCCAGAAGGTCTGGTTCTTTGTTGGAGAGGAAGGATGGGGTACCCGCTCGTGTGCCAGGATTGGGTGTAGCTGACCGAGAACTAGGTCCTTGATGTGTGCTCGTGTTCAGTAGGCGTATTGCAGGTGGTTGCTGTACACGTAGCACCAGGCATGAAGATGTGAATGTCTATTGGTGAAATCAATACTCTTCCACATGTCATTTCAGGAGAACAAACAATAATTTCAATGAGGAGCATTGTAGTGAAGTAAGTCCGGTTGCGGAAAGAGGCTGGGTCGATGAAATGCAGGTAATCCAGCTGGGGATTGAACCAGCACAAAGAGAGGGCGACGGATGTGATGAACCTTGACAGCCAAACTATTAGCTGAAATATCTAACAGTAATTGGGAGGGTCGACATGAGCGGCGGAGAGGATGAAAGAGCAACATACAATATATTTGCTCTTGCCGTGTATTCGAATATCGCGGCCCTGTAGCTGAGCATTGCGAAACGATAGGTAAGTAGGATCCCATGCTGTCCATAGGAGGGAAATTAGGATGAAAAGCGGAAGAACAGCGTGTATAGACCACAGTCGGCCGGAAATTGGATGTCCCAGGGCGGCTGAGAGAAGTGTAGCTGGAGTCAACAATAGACATTTATCAATTACACACCTCTGGAATTTCCGACGATAGAAAGAACCACAGTAGATATCCACAGAAATCCCCGCAACCTCCAGAAGAGGATCTCGACAGTGATCTTCTCTCGGCCCTTAACCGCACCAGAAACCCTGCGTTGGCGTTCCTTCCCTTTGCTGTCCTTCAACCATGCGCCAAGAGCTTTCGTCCGAGCCATCTGATCCTTTTTCTGAATCTCTTCTTCCACGAGGGGAAGGCAATTTTCGCACACCGGGGGGTATCTGAGGTGCAGCGACTCCCGGTACGCAGGGAGCATTTCAAGTCGTCGCTCGTAGTCTGGACTCTGCAACGCAAATGAATGTTTACGTGAGAGGGGATCCCAGCATGAGGTAAGCCACGTACTTCAGGTGGCGGTAGGTAATTTGACAATAAATTGACGAGGAGCATCTGGTTTGTCTGGCAATTATGGCAGAATGGTCCTGGGCCATACGAAGTCGGCAACCGATCCTTACTGGGAGAAGCTGCTGACGCGTCGTAATGTTTCTAGTGTTTAAACATTTTTCAAGCAGCACCTACCACGCTTTGCGAACGATCTCGAGTTGAGATGTTCGTCGTGCATTGCCGGTTCGTCGGACAGAATTTCGCCCTTATCATCGTAGCGGTTCCAGCATCCACAGGTTGAGCATCGAAAACTCCGAGGATTCTTGGGCAATGGTAAGGGCGAGTGGCAGAAAAAGCATTGAATGTTGCTATACCGCCTAAAGAGGTCGGGCATGCTGGTGAGTTGAGATTCGAGGTTGTTTGTCAACACGAGATCAGCCAAACCAATAACAGCGAACACCTTGCCGCCGTTGGTCGCGACATCCACGCGTTCAGGGCATGTCTCTTGCCCCAGCTCCGACCGCGACTCGCGGAGAGATTGTTTTGCAGCCAAACTACTTTACATCCTCCATTTACGTGCAAGCCCTTCGTGACGACATCAGCACCCTCATACACCGCTATCACGAAGCCTATACAAATGCCCAATGCGTCCAGCCTTTTCCGCTGTTCAAATCCATCTGGTGTTCACAAGGGTGGCATTGGCTAATCTTCAAAGTCTTTGATCGTCGCACGCGCGATAAATTTCTTGATACAACCCTCCGATTATTTCTCGGTGCGCTCCTTGTGTCTACCGTGTCCATATGCTCAAATTCCGCTGCCTAGAAAGAATGACGAAAACTGAGTCTCTATTTACTCAAATTGTTGCTCTCTTTGGGTTGTACACCTTTTTTTACAGCCAGCCCAAAGGAACCTCACCACCATTATATGGCGTTAACAACATTCCTATACCGCTCGGTGCGTCCACTTCTTAATCTTTGAATATTCATTACAGAAGATAGAACAGATCAATATGTGTGGCTCAGGTCTTTCCCAGAAACATTGACTACGCCACTGCTACAGCCCTCCGTGGTCTTCATTTTGACTAAGCTGCTGAACGATCAAGTTTTCTTTATCGTTCCTCGATCAGATCTGGGTACCTTGAATCCACGAGATCTGCCTCGCGAGATCTTTGTTGATGAGCGTTCTGTCGATGCGGTTGAATTGACTGCACCAAAGAAGAAAGGCCGTCCGACAAAACGTGACAAAGCTAAAAAGGCCCGAAAGGCGCTTAATGAACTGGAGGAGTGGCTGACGCAAGAGCCCCTAACGGGTTCCACGACGGCGATGGACGAATACCAGAGCTTCAAGCAAGAGTTGATGGCTACCGTGGATCACTCAGCCATTGAAAAGGCCAACGGTTTGGTGCACGAGCGGTTGAAGATGGCGCAGGCGGTTGTAACGATGGGCACTGGTGGAGATTGGGGGATTGAGCGTGTGGAGAGAGCGATATCGGAGATGACGTCGACTGGCAGTTTTGGAGTTCTGAGCCTTTTGGAGTAGTTTGTTGGAGCGCTTAAAATAAATCGTGTGAAGGTGCTGCGTAGATTCCATTGTTACCATCGTCGACCGC
Organism: Laccaria amethystina LaAM-08-1; assembly: GCA_000827195.1. Lineage (NCBI taxonomy): Eukaryota > Fungi > Basidiomycota > Agaricomycetes > Agaricales > Hydnangiaceae > Laccaria > Laccaria amethystina. The sequence goes on along the minus strand of KN838547.1, from coordinate 194,114 downwards.
CTTTGACCGTCGTTTGACTGCCTTTTGCCCATCGTTCGCTTTTCTTCACTGTCTTTCCCAGTCCATGTCATCCTTCCATTCCCGTCGTTATTTTCCGCAAGCATCTCCATCGAGCACAAATCTGATATCGCCACAGCCCCTGCCAAGGACAACAAACCAACGCGCTTTTGCCCAACTGCCGCCGTCACCATCTTTGCGCAGCCTTCCCAGCACCACGTCCCTGGTATTTTCCCTCCAATCCCCTCGCCAGACCAATTCATTTACAATGTTGTAATATAGGGCGAATCGCCATACCACTACGCGAGCAAAAACAGGCCTCCCGTTGCACCATCAATTTCAGACAAAGTCTGTCACATGTCTGCCGTTCCCTTAGCGCTCGCTGAAATGTCACCGAACAGTTTTCCCTCTCCCCCGACCCAGCTGTCTGGGGGTCCAATCTTTCTCCTGACTTTCCAGAGCCCGACGACTACCTCCACAACCCTGATCCTCGTCGCGATCGCAAACATGATACTGGTGGTCATTTCTTCACCTTTCGAGGTCTCACCAACTTGGGATGTATGATCGTTTTATGTGTCGGCCTTCTTACTTTATTGTGCGTTTCACATCGTTGAGGCCGTAAATTTTGCTTCATTTTCTCTTTCAGCGCTGGATATCCACTTATTTCACACTTTACGGCTCACCCCCTCTCTACCTTGGGTGGTTTTAATCTTGGTGGGATCAATGCCAGTGGCCAAGTATATCCCTTCCTTTTCTTAGTACCTACACGCTAATTTTTTCCCCCCAAGATACCAAGCATGGCGGGAAATTGGGGATTGGTAGACCTTGAGACGCCATCCAACCTCTATACCATACCTTCGTATCATGATCCCACCCAAGAACTCCAGCTCGTCTTTAGTGATGAGTTCAATACAGACGGCCGTACATTTTATCCTGGAGATGACCCGTATTGGGAGGCAGTGGACCTCCATTACTGGCAGGTGCGTATCTCCTTCAATCGTTGCTCGATTTTCCGGCCTCATCCCTCTACAGACAAACAACTTAGAGTGGTACGACCCCGAAGCCATCACCACGAAAAATGGCGCTCTTCAAATTACCTTGTCCCGCAAAGAAACCCACGGCCTCGACTATGAAGGCGGTCTTATGTCGACTTGGAACAAATTTTGTTTTAGTGGCGGTCTGTTACAGACCTCCGTTAGTTTGCCAGGTGCAAACAACATAGTTGGCTTATGGCCCGCAGTCTGGTCTATGGGAAACTTGGGTAAGAGTTTACTCTTGGGCAAAAATCAAGGGGAGCTTTCTGACGAGCCTTCGTTTTTAGGGCGTGCCGGATATGGCGCAAGTCTGGAAGGCATGGTAAGTTCAAATTTTCCGATATTTTATCCACCTGCTGATCCGTTCTAAGTGGCCCTACTCCTACGACGCTTGCGATGTTGGCACTGCTCCCAATCAAACTATCAATGGGCTGCCCGTCGCTGCTACCGTCAACGGCGACCCTTACAATGGGGATGTCTTATCCTATCTTCCTGGACAAAAATTGTCGAGATGCACTTGTAAAGGAGAGTCCCATCCTGGTCCCATGCACTCTGATGGGACCTTCGTCGGTCGTTCAGCGCCAGAAATTGATGTTTTTGAAGCTCAGGTACCTGTATTACCTTGGAGCAGAGGTTCAAATAGCTAATATTGTTTTAGATCACGGGTGATCCTTTATCGGGGCAAGTCTCTCAGTCTGCTCAGTGGGCTGTGAGATCAGTTTATGATTACTACGAGCCCATTAATATTAACATTCCATGCAGCCATTCAATGCTCAGTATGCTTGGGCAAACACATCGAACAATTTAATTATCCCTGATCTTTCGACCACGTTCCTTAATCCCTATGTTGGAGGAGTAACCCAGCAAGCTACCTCTGGTGTCACAACAACGAGTAAGGCTCATTGTTGCCCATTTTTTCTTGCAATAACCAGGATATGTAGACCAATCGTGTTATGAATTGGAGGGAGGCTGCTTCGTGACATATGGATTTGAGTATAAGCCAGGTGAATAATGCATCTCATCCTCCCTCCGATTATGTGCTCATTCAAATCTTTACACGACAGGGTTCGATACTGGGGTTTGGACATGTTACTTGCATCATGTGTACTTGTCTAACGTTACCCCATGCAGTACATTACCTGGATAGCAAACGCAAAAACAGCTTGGACAATTATGGCGAACGGCATGGGTCCAGATACCACAGTGGAGATATCCGCTCGCCCCATCCCTCAAGAGCCAATGGTGCGCATTCATATATATAAACGCATAATCAGCTAATGCATCGCAAAGTATATCATCGTCAACCTGGGAATGTCGAAAAACTTTGGTGTCGTTGATCTCCAGCATCTGACGTTTCCCACCACGATGCAAATCGATTGGATAAGAGTTTACCAACCCAAGGATGCCATCAACATTGGCTGTGACCCTACAGACTTCCCCACAGAGGCCTACATCAATCAGTTTGTTTCTCTCACCCTCTTGCAGTCTTTGAGATTTAAACGTTCTATCTAGGTACATTGAAGCGTACACAAACCCAAATCTCACGACTTGGCGGACCGATTTCCAACAGCCGTTTCCAAAGAACAGTTTGTTGGAGTCATGCTAAAATATGTACATCAAGTAACATTTGGACTCGACTTGTACCTGCCCTTGCGTTGTGATTATTATTATTATGGATGTACAATGTTATGTGCTCCAGGACAGAAGGACACATTAATTCGAGGGTTTGGAATCCGCAATACTTTGTAATTTGTGCAATGTCCGTTCCAGGGTAATTATCCCTCCAGAGCTCAGCCTCGGTACAGCCACATCCTTATCCTCAGCGGAGATGTCTGAGTCCGTCTTGCTGTTTTCAATCAATCTTCGCGCATCCCCAAGAACCTTTTCCAGCCGACCTTTGTTATAATACAGCCAATTTATCTCTGCCTCAAGCCCACCCAAGGGTACCTCGAGAGCACGACGAACGAATCCTCTGGAAAGAACATAAGCCTTCTCACTGTAAAGTCGGCTGTAACGCGTTGCCATTGGTACAATGCAAATGAGTAGTAAAATTGCGAACCTGTTCACGCTTCCCTCTTCGGTACCCCGCAATTTATCATAAGCCGGCTCACAAAACCACCTGTAGTAAAGGTCAAAATTAAGCAGCTGAAAAGATTCGACCAGTGCTCACGGCTCCTTCACAAGAACGAGGCCCTGTATCGACACAAAGGTCTGCAACAACGAGGATCGAGTCGAGTTCCAAATCTCATTCTTGTCCCCCGCCCAAGTGCCAAGAATGGACAAGCAGACCTTCCCTTCTTCATACAAGTTCCTGTTGCGATCGATCGCTCTGAATCAAGCTATCTTCAAACAAATAGAGACTTACGGGTTGACTATTGATTTCAGATTAACCATGAGTTTTTGACGATAGAAAAAATACAGAACGAACCACGTCCGTTGCCGTTCGTCCAACTCAGAAAATGAGCGATAGGAGGACTATGAGGAAAGTTTGAATCCAACATCCAGTCAATCACGAAGGGTGCATCCTCGTAAGGCGTGTTTTCAGGGCCAATGATAAGGCAACGCAAAAGATCAGCGCGATCTTCGTAAGCCCGAACTATTATAGAATCTGTGTACTCTCGCGTCAACGGCAATTCCTTTATACAGCAGCAATCTCCACTCACCAGGCAAACTACTGGCGAGGACGCGATATTCTCTTATAAGGCGACTGAGAAATGACTTGGATGGTTGCGCAGGAGGAGACGAGAGAAATGCGTGATCTGGGGGTGCCGTCGGCAAGACGTCAAAACGCTTCCATGTCAATTCTTCCAATTCATGGAAACCAACGTCCCCAGGTAGTTGCGGTGGAGCAACATCATTTCCTACTGAGGAATTGATTTCAGAATGTGCATTTGTGGTGGATTCATTGTCAAGGTGCATTCCATCGCAGTCTTCGGCCTCTTCCTCATTCAATTCCTCCTCTATTTCCTCCCATTCGTTGGCATTCCCGCGTTCTGGTTGCCAGATACCATCCTCATCCATAGCCCAAGCATCATCGTCTTCATAAGAACCACGACCGTCAGAAGCATCGTCCCATATATCATCTTCGAGTTGTTCGATTCCGTCGTATAACCGAGTGAGGCGCTCGAGCGGATATAGACTGACAGAAAAATTAGGATGTGTCACCATCACAGTCCCGTCAAGATTCAGCTGCAGGGTGATCGAACAATCAGTATGTTCATCGGGGACATGTATAAGGAGACATACACTGGTGACTTCGCCGATCCATGAAAAGGCGTCGTCGTCGGCAGGACGCTGGATGGGATCCTCAACTAATGCCCCGGAGCTTCTTTGCGAAGCTATGTTTGTGCCAATGTCGTACATTTCCTTCCTCCATCCCATAAAATGGCCATCTGCAAACGGTCCTTCGCGAACCCATGCTTCTAACTCACCGATACGAGGAACTCTTGGTTTCTCTAACCCATTTGTTGATTCTTGGTGATGTATCAAAACAAAATCACCCCGACGTACACCAAAGCCTTCTGAGGCGGACTGGGGGTTGGCTCCCAAATCTGAAGTGCCATGCGGATCTAACTCCAGCACAGAAGTAAGCTCTGTAGCACCAGTATCCGGAAGAAGTACGAGAGCCGTGCGTTCCTTTGCATTGACAGACTGAACAATAGCTGAGCGCTTCTCTTCTTCACTCTTCCATATGACATGGTCGCCTGGCCTGGTAATAAACGCCATCAGTATCAAGAGTATGGGAAGAAGTCAAAGGGAGATATCCTTCACCAGCAATCATACTCGTCAGGGTTGAGATATGGAATGACATCTGTGGATTTGAGCGTTTCGTGAACACCGTTCTGCCACAGTACGTCCAAGGATGTCTCGGTCTCTACCACAAGAAATGCTTGCACATGAACAATGCCAGCTGATTCTCCTTCTCGGCCATGTTGTGTGCTGGGAAGTCCTGTGACATTGTTCAGATGTACGCGATCACCGACTCTCATCTCAAGATCGGAACGACCCCTAATCAAAGTGAGTTTTCCTATGTCCTGTCCTGACCAGAACCGTTGAGGTCTCTTCTTTTTTTCAGCCAGAGACGCATCGAGCTCAAAGATATGAGGTTTACAAAAAAACGGGCGGGAAGACACTGACATACTTTCTGGTTGACAGCGAGCCATGCCACCGCATAAACACTATGCTTCACAGCTATCACCGTATCGGAAGGACCTTGCGGTTGATGCCCAAAGTGACTGAAGCAGCTCTGCAATCCATTCGCGGGGGGAGGTAGAATGTCCTGTCAACGAAAGTTAAACGATGTTCAAGAGAAGAGCAGAATTGATTGACATTTCCCTTTTCCCCCACATTTAAACGAGATCCTAATTCCGGAAGGCGAACAAGTTGCTTGGTTGAGAGTTCAACAATAGACTCATCAAATACCTATGTAGAAAGCATAAAGCCGGAGGCGGTTTAGACAAGGGCGAGGTGAGCTTACCTCAATAACCTAAATTCAGGATAGGACACAGTGTACCAGGGGTCAGACAAAACAAAACACTTGCCTGCCCTACCCAATCCTCAAAAATGACATAGTCGCCAATTTCAGCATCAGGCTTATCCTCAATGTCGTCTACCGTCCACCAGCCTTCAACTTGTTCTCTGCTGATAGCATGCTCCAATCGGCCTTTTACCTTGACGGCCAAAATAACTCCCGAGCATACATCCTCTACGCTTCGTTTGCAGTAATCACCTGGCTGGAAACTGCGATCGACCAGTTTGAGATCAGACTCTGGGAGAATCTCTCTCTCCCCGCCATCTGAGATGAAGGAAACGCCAACTTCTCCATGTTGGAGTGGACGCATTAAAGGGTCTGTGAATGATGCATTTTGTGGGACTTCTTCGGGGTCATGCCAACATCTCTATACGACGACTGAGAAATGCATCTAGGAAGGCGGAGGGCTGGTCGTACCAACACTATCCCGTATGAACGAGGACGAACAACATGATGAACAATATCCTGCTGGTAAAGCTGGAAAAAGTTGAGAGAAGAGAGAAGTACAACGATTGGGGAGGGACCTTGGTAGGCTGACGCTTTCGTTCCCAACTGATATCCATGTGAGTTCGGAAGAGAGAGATGAGAACCACGTGATTTTACTTAACTCTACTATCATGTCCAAGTTCTCTCTGTTAAACTCTCTTCCACTTGAGCTCGTCCTTAATATTTTGGACCGCGTGTTGGACTATAAAACTCTCTTGAAGTGCAGGGAGGTGAGAATTGTAACAATGCCAATCTCCTTCAAATGACATTTTCAGGTTTGCCGCACCTTGAAAGGTCTGGTTGATCAAACACCCACTCTACAGTGTACCATTAATCTTGCTATTGCGGGGCAAGAATCTTGTTCCGCTAATATTGAGTCACCCGCCGCCCTTCTCGACGCGCTCAAGCGGCACCAGAACGCCTGGGATGAGTTGAAATGGAGTCGTCAATCGCGTCTGCCCATGCGATCAGGAGGGTTATGGGAGTTGTACGGTGGCGTACTTGCTCAGAGCGACGAAGAAGGTGGCATCTATTTTTTTAGGCTTCCCTCAGACCTTCGCTCTATCGAAGAGAAACAGTGGTCTCTTGGCCCGAGTTTATCTTGTCCTGTGCGTGATTTTGGAATGGATCCCTCGCAAGATCTGCTCCTTCTCATCGAGAGCCCTCGTTGGTGCGTCACATCTTCAATTTTTGAAAATAATTCGATAGATTTTCTCGTATCGGCAGGGTGGGGCAGAACGCTGACCATACTTACCGACTGCACATTCGCACCTTGACCACGGGCGAACCACATCCCGGGGCCAGAGGAGGGACAATCTTGTCTCACATTCAGACTTTCAAAGATGCGGATATTTCATATGCGATACAGATATCTGGCCATTATGTCGGTGTACTATTCAATAGCGTGTATGCCGATGGGACCGAACTCATCATCTGGGATTGGAAAACGAGCCAAGTGCAAATGGTAGGTGGCTTTTTTCCCCTTTAGTCTTAGATAGCTCATCTTTATGCTCAGCACCTCGTTGGAGATCAAATCCGATCCTTTTCTTTTCTCTCCCAGGCCTACGTCGTGATATGTCTGCTCAGGGAATATGACGACGGCGGATACATGCCCGTTCTTCTTGTAGTGGACTTTGAAAAGGAAAGCGAGAGACGTCAAAACGCCAGTGACGTCCAGTATTCATTCTCTTTTCATTGTCCCCATCTCCTGGGAGATGTCCACCCAATCGCATTCCAAATTCAATCCGATCCAGCTCCTTTATGGCAGGCACGCCACGATCCGCGTGTTCCATTCCATATCGACAAAAATAACTCGCTATACGTTGTTTCGCTGTGGGTCCAAGTCGAAGACACTGTTCGGTGTGTCACCACACTCGTGCCTTCGACCACCTTCCTCGCCTGTATCAATGGGGTCAACTCAAAAGATCCAGCGGATAACAAAGTGGATTTTGACTGGGATTTCTGGGGTCCTCGCGGTTCTCGGATGTTAGCGCCGGCTCAACCACATTCGAGCGTTTGGGTCTGCTACGTATACGGCTCAAAGTATGTCGTTTCCGAGACAGGCGAGGATGGGGGAAGCTCTAGTCTTTCCATCAAAATTTATGATTTCAATCAGTTAGCCCTTAAAAGAGGCATATCAACAGAGCCACACACAGAGACGACGGCATCGTCTGCGAAACCCTTGCAGCATGATGTTTCACTTAACCAGCAAACACAGTACCAGATTTTCCCGACACTTCTTGAAGGTGGTGACATATTCGAAGAAGATGTCCAAACGTTTTTGCCATATCGATCACGGACGTTGACCCCGCCTTTTAACTACAACTGCTCTGTATTGTGCAGTGAGGATAGCATTATCATTGTTGATGTGAGTGTCCACGTCAGAACAATTTAGTTTGCTCTGACGATCCAGCAGTCACGTCACGAACGCAGGGAGTACATCATCTTAACCTTCTGAAGTCTAGGCCTCGAGGTTTTTTCTTGCGAGGAAAAAGGCTTACGGAAGGATTTTGTCCTCCGATAATTCCAAGGCGCACCGTCGCGGGAAAAACACAAGGGCGTGTTAATTTGACTTCGGCGTGATTTTGGGTGACCGGATTGCTTGAGGGGAATGGGCTATTTGTGGCCTTTTTAGTGGAGAACAGCACCTGATTCAATCAGATGAGCTGTAAAGGTCGAAAATTTGCTACCAAGTGTGAAATGAACGATTCATATGAGCGCTTTGTAAGGTGCTGTGAAGCGCACTTTTAGCTACAACCAATGGTGGTAAACGTCGTTGAACTAAGAATGATATGTGATCGGACATGATCGGAGCCACCAGATAAATGTTATCTGATAATAATTTACAGCAATATGGGAGTCATAAGCCCCTCCAACTTTCTGATAAAAACCCACGTCTACTCATGCCTCTGCAGTTACTTTCCCTCCCCCCCTCTTTTCGCAACCTCATATAAGTATGGCTCCTCACAGTTCGGTGTCGTTTATATCTGCTCTCAAGGCCCAGCGGGCTCGAAGCTACAGGGCGTTCTACGCCGTATGTTATTTCTTCTCAACCACTCCTGCAGTTCTCATAGCTTAGCAGACAGTTCGCGGCCTGCGGACACCGCCAGCTGAAATCGAGGATACTCCCCCTTCAGATAATGTACACCTTTTTCATTCGATCGGTCTTAACACTCACGGAAACGTTCAGGATTTTATTTTATCAATTTTACGAGCGAACCCTTCACTGAGGGACACCAGATCATTCCTTGCGTCTTTTGGGCCTCGACCTACCAAACCATTGCAGGAACAGTCTCAAGATATCATCATTCCGCCTCCCCCGTCTCCTCTTGCGTCGACAACTGCGACCCCCATTATCCCCATACAGCCTACCCCCACCCCAGTAATCACATCAATTCTCAATCCAGTTTACAACCGCACTGCGCTGGTGAAAATACAAGGTCCATTCACCGATATTCAGCTCGACAGCATTACTCGTGGACTTGTCTATCTGTCCAAACTTGGCCTCGTCAGTGTCATCGTCGTAGATAACGATGATCGACCGAGAGGCGATCAAGATGAACGGCGCGTCATCATTGACGAGGTAATGCGGGTGGTTATCAGTCTAGAGAAACATGGTGCCAGGGCGCGTCCCATCATCGGTGCCATCGTTCGCCTTGGCCCAAAACCAGGCTCGGAGGATCCCACACCAGAACTTGATTTCACCCCCCCAGAAACGCATACTTTGCCTCCAGACCTTACGCCCCTTCGCTCTGCGCTTCGTGCGGGAGAGATTCCAGTGGTTTCTCCATTTGCCTTGGATTCGTTCTGCCGCTCAGTGCGCGTCGACTCCAATGATGTCATCGCGGGGCTTGTTCGTGGCATGGTTGAGGCATCCTCCCTTGAGCTTCAGTCTGCAGATGCCCCTTCAGATTTTTCAAAGGAAGTTGAGCTTGCACCTTTTAGGCTCATGATCATCAATCGGCACGGTGGGATCCCGTCGTACGCTCGTTCTGGCTATCCCCACCTCCTGATCAATCTTTCCTCCGAGTACCAACACATCCACGAGACTTTCCGCGAGGAATGGCGGCACACTCATCCCAGTGCGCTCTCGAATCTTGCTCTTGCTCGTACCTGTCTTGCATACATGCCGCCAACATCATCTGCCATTATGGTTTCTCACAAGTCACCAAGCTCTCTCATCGGAAATCTCATCACAAATAAGCCCGCAGTTAGCTCAAGTCTACCTCATGCCCTTCTCCAAGGAAATCAGAAGCTTACGACGCACACGCCAACCCTCCTCAGGCGAGGTCGTCTAGTACAAGTCCTTCACTCCGTGTCCGATATCGACAAAACCAAGTTGAACGCCCTGCTTGAACAGTCTTTCGGGAGAAAACTGGATTCTGCATCCTTCTATGCTCGCCTCGAGAAAAAACTCGACTTCGTCATCGTGGCTGGTGACTACGCCGGAGCGGCAATTGTCACCAATGAAGACGAACCTGTTTCTGGAAAGCCCATTTCTTATTTGGACAAATTCGCCGTTCTACCCAGTCACCAAGGTGACGGGACAGTTGATTTTCTTTGGGTTGCTCTTCACGATGAGTCATATGGCCTCGGACATCCGTTTTCCGCCAACCCGAACGGAGGCAAAGGGGGCAAAGGAGAAGGCCGCGATCTGGTCTGGAGGAGCAGGTCAAACAACCCCGTGAATAAGTGGTATTTCGATCGAAGTTCGGGTCACTTTCGAATGGGATCATGGGTCTTATTCTGGTGTGATGCAGAGAAGCGACTAAAAATTGAGGAAGGGCGACGCGGGAGCGCCGGTCTGTCATATGTAGAAGACTGGGAGGAGGGAAGGCTTCGCACATGGGGAGAGGCAGTATCAAGAATTCCGTCAAGTTGGATGTAGGAACACAAACAGACAAAAAAACATCTAAATTAAGGATGGCTTTTTTGCTAATGCTAACGGCTGCTGGTATAATCCAAGGTAACCTCTACAATCTAATGGACTCCATCCGACGAATAATCTAAATCCGTTGTCTCATGTGAAGATTTGCATATTTTAAAAGTCCACTCAGAAAAGACCGTCAAGAACCTTCCTGGAGGCTTCTACTCCAAGCTATAGTTCTAAGTTAGTCTTGCTCATCACAAGAGCAGGGAATTACTTACGAATGTTGCGGCATTCGCTGGGAATGCCTGTCACCCGGGTGATAAGCAAGAAGGCGTTTGAGGGGTGATGAGTTCACTTACCCTAGCCATCGCAGGTCCAAAACCTTTCCAAAGTGCCCGAACACCATCCTGAGCTATGGTCTTACGCGCGCAGTCCATAAAACCGGAATATGTTCCCGATGGTGCCGACTGCAGGCGGGATTTCAGGACCTGTTTTTTCCCCAGAAAATCAAGCAATAAACTTGAAGAGTGAAAGTGGAAAAACCAACATCAGGAGGGATCGCTATCGACCACATAGCTACACCCGCCATACCTCCTGCCACGATGATGGCACCAAGGTTCAATTCAGCTGGAGATGAGCCAGCCGGGGTCAAGGCTTTTTTGGTGACTTCATACGCCGCAAAGTATCTGTTGCGAGTAGGTCAATACGGAACCAGACGACGGAAGCGATGTAATGGCATACGCTGCACTTCCTGGACCATCTCGAATCAAGGTAGCCCCTGTTCCACGGAAAATGCTTCGTATTCCACCCTCTTTGTAAAGATGCTTCAAAACGTCGGTGACTCCCTTATATTTGTGTTCCGAGCCTCCTTGCCCTTGAACCTAAGGATTAAGGGATACCAAGTATTCATAAAAGTCTTCAACATTCAATTCCCACAACACACCTGCAAAAGAACCTTCGCTCTCTCTACTGGGGCTGTGATTAAAGTTGTCGGGACAGCAGATAAAAATCCAGCCAGAGCCAACTCTGGTATTGACAGGGCTTCATTGGCTCTCTTTGGCGTGGCGGCATAAATGAGTTGTTTTGATGCATCGTACGCCTAGAGGCGCGGGTAAGCTGAATTTCCTGCAAAATGAAAAGGAATGGATACCCAGAAAGAAACAGCAAATATTGGTGTGACTCCAAGAAGAGGCGGAACCATCCCTCGATAGAGTCTTAGAATACGAGCAGTCAGCGAATATTCATTTCTTGTTTGTACGTTAGAAAAAAATTACCCAGTGAGTCCGTCCCGGGCGAGCGTTCTTTTAACTACATCGACTGCGCCAGTGTAAGTTCCTGGAGGTGCCGTTTGCAGCCTCGTCTTCGTAAGATCGAATGGATGGCCTGTGTTCCTGGTCAACGTCGTGAAGCCCGAAAGTAAAGGTTCGTACGCACCAACTAGAACAGCACAGACACCTCCAAAACCTCCGGCGATGAATGCTTTCACGGAATCGGCTGGAGATGCAGCCACACGAGTCTCTTCAGCGGCTGGTGCTTCACTGCTCTGGAAAATATTCTGGTAAAAAAGTGGCAAAGGAATGTAACAGGATGTAGCTTGCCATCTTCGACGAGCTCAAAATAAAGTAGGAGGAGGTCAAGGAGCGAGGAGATTGCAGTCAACGGTTAACCGGATTCCATACAGAACGTTCGCGTTCCGAAATAGAGCGCCGGTGTTATTTCACGTGAATATGAACATGGAAATTACATACAAAATTAGATACTTCCTCTGTCTATAATAATTCTACGAATCGTCGTCGTCGCGACCAAATCCACCCATAGGCTCGTATGTAGCCTCCGTAGTGTCCCGCTGCCATATCAACCTGACGCCATAGAAGAATCCACAAATGATCAAAACACCAAAGGCGCCAACTGTGCTGGGAGATCCGTATTGAATCCACCAAGAAGGCTTATATGGTATCAGCAGTCGATCTATTTGAATCACCCCGCCAGTACCTCCTCCGGTCGTAGATCGACCCCAGGAGAGGACGCGAGCAGAATCTGCCTCGCCTTTCGTTCCTCTTGCACCCTTTATTCCTACGATATACTCCTCATCATCCTTCCTTTTGCGAAAGACGAGATCACCGTAAGCCGCTGAGGAGGAACGAATGGTGGTGTAAGTGACATCATCGAGAACAAGCGGTCGATTATTGTTGAGTGCGTCGTCATCAGCTTCGAAATCCACCTGAGCCGGGGAAGGGATCAAGTGCTGGGTGACGATCGACCGCAGACCATCGATGTCAGAGTACAATCTAGTTAGGTTGTACTCTTTGAAGGCGTCGTCTGTAGGACATAACAATGTCCAGCCTACACCGTTCACTTTCTTGTCTGCCCAAGGAGAGTCTTCAGGTGGGGCGGTTCCGTTTAGCACCCACTCGAACCCAGCCTTGTTAACCAGTGTAGCCATCGTACTTCCTTTGGCAGCTTTCACAAGCTTTCCGATTGACAATTCCACGGACCTTGGTATAAGGATGTCTGACAATTCATGTATGACTCCAGTTCGAGTAAGCAAGTCGCGGGGATGAAGTTTAGCCGTCATGCCAGCCCAGCCGCCACTTGACCCGACAATGACAGAACCATTCTGGAGACGCTCGATCTTGATATCGCTTCCCTCGAGAGAGGCGAAGGTATGCTGTGAACCACTCAAAATAGACTTGGCATATTCGACAGTGTCGAGGGTGTGGTGAAGAAGAACGTTTTCTAGGTCTCCTTTTGATGAAGAAGAGAGAAGATGGGCACTGACGAGCAAACCAAGACGTTTGAAGGCATGATTACGAGGTATCAGGAGGGAAGTATGTGGAGCGGTCCTCAGCGTTTCAGCTTGCGAGGTCGAAAAGATAGCCGCGAGAAAAGATGACAGCTCGAGGAAAGGCAATGCAGCCTGAAGCGGATCTGATGGCGGTACGAGCGGCCGCGATATAAAATATATGAGGGCATTGTTGATTTTGACTGCATTTTATGATATCAATCGATGCCCTTTTGAGCCATGAGACGCTTACTCGAGTCACCAATAATACCTGCGCCACCAAATCTTATCGTCTTCTCGACCGCCTTCTTCTTTTCGTCGGAGGTGACTTCTATACTAAGAACTTGATGACCTCCAGCGAGACCGTCTTCCTCCAAAGCAGTTTCTAAGAGCATTCCGTCCTCCAGTTTCTTTGGCGTCCATCTTCCTGGTATAAAATGATATTGAAGCAACCTCTTCAATTCTGCTGTGCCACGACCTGGAAGTTCCCCTTCTCCGAATACGGTTAGAATATCGTCGCGAGGCGCGAGAATTGTATATTTAGCATCCGTGTCGTTGATCAAAGTAGCAAGGTCAACGGAATGGAGAAGTGAAACAAACGTTGTGCAGTTGAGGGCAAGAAGATACTTTTCTGGCGTCAACTTTAATACGCCCTCAGGTACGAGGAGAGAGGAAACAAGGTGGAGAACACCATTGGATGCATAGATGTCTGGGTGAACTAAGCTGGCACCCGAAACCGTGGTTTTTTCCGGAGTGACTACGATTTCAAGCTTCATACCGTCTAACGTGGTCACTGAATAAAGAATGTCAAAGACCTACGAATAAATAGAAAAGGGGGATGCATACGATTCAAGGTCGGAGTAAATGAATCGGACCATGCGACGCTGTCACGCACGACGGCATGCATATCCAAAATTCGAATCAAGTCATTGGTGGCAAATTCGCTCTCCAGATATAGTCGTTCAAAAGGATCTAACGCATCCCAAGCTTCATTGACTGGTAGAAAGAGCGTGAGATTCGATGTCGTATTGAGGCGCTCGATGATGTCATGGGACAAAATCTTGTGAAAGTAAGATAATGAAGCATGCTGGGAAGCAATTGTTGCTGAAGAATACATTTTCTGAGTAGGAGATGTGGAAAGACTTTGTAATTACTTACACAGGTCCGGAGGAGGCTCCAGAACGTCTTCGATCCCAAGCAAGACACCATTTCCAGCATCCTGTTGGCCTTTAACAATTTTAACACCTCCCTTTCCAAATGAATCGACGCCAACCCGAACTTCTTCGCCATGAGACGCCAGTCGGAGCCTTTGTGGTTCACCGCCCAGAGTGCCACCGGGACTTGGCATCCAGGGAGGTTCCCGTGAGGGTGATCCAGAGGGGTTACGAGGAAAGAGCAGAGTTTTGTGAACTTGAACATCATTGTCGACTGAAGAAACTGGAAGAGAGTAATTCAGGAGATGGTAGAAAAGTTGCTGTCTTAGCTGTTCTTGGACGTTGTCGGTCAAGAGGAAAGAATCATCGTTGAGTACTGAGTGCCATAGTGGATGGGTTAAGCTATGGCGTTTTATAGCGTCGTTTGTAGGAGCGAAGAAAGTGCTGCCATTGAGCTTATTGAGAGTCGGGATGAGACGAGCTCGTTGGAGCAGGCGTAAGACTGAAGTGTAGTCTGGGTCTGCAGAGAGAGCGTCGACGAGAGTGGTTGAAGATGAGGAGGGTAGACTGTGTTCCAATGGGATTTGAGAGGCAAATGCAGAGATGGGTACAAAGGCGACGAGGAGAGTGAATGGGAGGTGCATGATGAAAGAGTAAGGCAACACGCGTGATAAACTTGGCAGTCGCCGTCCTCATGTTGCAACTCCAACAGTCCTGTACAGCTTACCCTGCTGACGGTCTTCAATATCTATCTCTTCCAAACCAAACTCTTCTCGTCCGTGTCATTCGCCCTATTGTTTGTTTTATCTGACTCGTAAACCAGCTATATCCGTCCGCCAATGCAATTATCGTCCTCAATGCCAGAACACTTGCCTTTATTCGCGTTCTAGCTTTCTGGGAGGCTTTTCCAACCACAATACACACAAACCAGAATATTTCATGTATCTCAGTGGATTCAGGAATGAAGCTTGTAGGTTCCGCTTCTCGTCAGTCCCCGAGGTGTGCATAATCACAGTACAGGTAGTTGCTGCAATCAACACACGAATCGCCGCTTGGTCTCTTTCGGGTGTACAGCAAGACGTGTGGCGGATACATTCAACTCTTGTCCTTCCCGAGAACCATATCGTTACGGCTTTGGATAATAAAGCTGGTACGTTTCCCTTGCAACCTAGTCGCCTTCTCAGATGCTGACCGAAACAGGTCTTCTCGCCGTTGGCACTGGACGAGGGCTTTCTGTTTATACCCTAGTATTGGAAAATGACTTACCGACGTGGTCGCAGAAGTGGGCCGCATCGTACGCCTCTGACCTTTGGTCTACATGCTCTTATTCTGACTTCAAACAGAGTCTCAGCGGTTACCCTTGCAAGTTTCGCCCCGTCCCTTATGTACATCGCGACCGTGTCCAATGTACCTACTCCCTCGAACCACTTGAAGCCGTCGTCATTAGCTGACCAAACAATTAGACGGACAATTCAGTCAGATTATTTTCCACAACTTCTGGTCGGCAAACACAAGTTCTTCCTCACCCGCGTCCAGTCGTTAAAGTAGCATGGCGGCGTTCGCAAGCATCAAGCCGGTTCGTTCGCTTGAATACATTCTGTCTAAATCCTGCTTAAAGTTTAAGACAGTGATGACCTCATTCTCTACACAATCACGTCGGATTCGACGTTGCGGATCTTCCTTCCCGTGTTGGACTCTCCAGAACATCTCCAATTGCACGCATCCTTAGATGTCTTCTCTTCGTCTCCCCTTTCTACTTCCTCAAATCAATTGGCCTTGGGCACAACCACGGTATTCTGGTTAGACCGGCGGATCGTGGGTACCGTGTTAAATAGAATTTTGGAAACAAATGGAACGCAAGACGACGTCCGGATTACAAGGATTAAAGAGATTTCTGACGAGGGATGGGATTTATTTTTCCGCGTCTTGGGAGATGGCTCCGTTGTTATTACCGCCGTTTCTGTGCGTTCGTCTTTCTTTGTCGAAGCTGTCACCATTGACGGATGTTGTAGAATATTGACCGACGCCCTCCTACCCTTCTAGGGCAGTTCACTTTGCATCAAGCGCAACCTTGCGTGTTTTCATGCCCACCCTCTTATCTCTACGTCTTTCCCAACCCCGATTTAACTCTGCTGACACTCGTGACATCACCACCTCTCATGTCCATCGATCTCTCCCCTCTGCTCTTTTTTGGCGCTCAGTCACAAGCCCTTCACATTGCTTCCAAGGCTGTGGAGCGAATACCCGCTGAAGAGTCAGAGATTCTTCGGCTTGTGAGGACGCCAGAAGGCAAGGGTGTAGGTGTTCTTCGCACAAACGGCGGAGGAGAGGCTTGGAGGATTGTAGAGCGGGGCTCAAAACTTGTTAGATCTGTAAGGTGGAGCGATGCCGATTTTGTGGTACCTTTAGAGCATGGCAAGTTTTATTCTTTTTCTGTTTGCTGCGATGGCTAAGCCTTTCCGAAGGGTACCAAATCGTGACATATTCAAAGGCTGACGGGCTTTTAACGCTGCACTCTTCACCTCCTCAAAATTTGTCATTACCCACACTCGAATCTTTATTCACCCTGCCCTCTCCAAGTGGATATGAGTATATCATCGGAATTACCACAGAACTTTCGATTATTCAAATCCATGCGCCAACAGGGTCCGATCTTACCATTCGGTCTCTTGATAAGCTCCCACTTCCTCACTTACCAAAACTGATTTTACCCGTGGACCCAATGGCCTGGAGACTCACTCGCGCCTGGGCTGAACATGACGTACTCCTCAGCGTCTCCGAACATGGGGAGTTGGCCTTTTGGGTTCCAGAGGCCACCGGGGAATCTAGGTGGAGGTGCACTGGGAAAGTCAAAACAGGTCGAATGGGCTTCAAAAAGGCGCGTTGCAGTTCTATGAAAAAGACAGCTCTCGGTGAGCAAGTCTATCGCTTGAAGTTGTCTTCATCTTACGTATTTGCCATAAGTTGTTGGAGGATCCGATGGAGATGAATTGACTATTTGGGATTCGACCGAGTCAGAGTTTGCTTCAGGTCTAGAGTACATCGGTATTCATAGGTACGCAACTCTTCCCCTTTACTCTGACAATTGTTTAAAAATCTATGGCCAAGTGAACCGATTCTTGATTTAGATTGGAGTTCAACACCAGACATGCAATCTATATTGGCTGTTGGTTACCTTCGCCACGTGAACCTCCTCTGTCAGCAACGAATGACTTATTTTGATGAAGGTCCTGGATGGGCGTTGTGCCGAAAAATAGAGATTCACAGGTTTCCATCAAGGTGTTCATCATTTTCCCGTAGCTGACCTTGTTCCGCTTTACAGCTTCACTCCATACCCTATCAGTGATTCTATTTGGTTGGCTCATGGGTCATTTTTGGTGGCTGCTGGGCAACAAATGTTTTTGTTCAGTGAACCTCCGCAACCGGAACCAGAGTCGGAAAGCTTATTTGAATTCGTTGCACGGCAAAATGGTCCCTTGGAAGATTATCACCCGCAGATGTTGCTGCAGTGTCTTTTATGGGGTCAGCACCAATTTATGTTACGTTTTTTTATCATTTTTTTTATCCTCCTCACAGAGAAAGTCGAGCTTGTAAAAGAAATTGTGGTAAATCTGGCGCACGATGTCGAGAACCGCGGAAACAATGCAGCTTATAAATGGACCTCGCTTCCTGTTGACAAATTCTTTCAAACGGACAGGGCCGCAAGTGAGGTATGTGAGTTGTTGCCCTCTGCATTTCTTTAGCTTCACTTAGCGGTGTTTCAGTATGTAGCCAAGAAACGATATAGCTTGCTGTTTAGCGAGCCAAATCCAAAAGAAGAGTGAGAAAACACGATCTTACTCGCGTCCTTCCGCTCAAATTGATACCAGCCAAGAAAAGGAGGGTTTCTCGAGGCCACTCGTCACCCGTTTAATCGAAGCCCTTGAGATCAACCCACTCCCTCGCCTGACAGTAAACGAGCAAGCACATCTCTTGGTGCTCATTCAAACTACGTTGGAGGCATGTCGAATCAACACAACGCCTCGTTCCTTTTTAACATGTTGTGTAGATCGATGAGCAGCGGCGTGCATTAGATTCAAATGGTCTTCGATATCTAATCTCGATGCGATCATTTTATATTCTCAATCGCCGGGTGTCTTCGAGCAGCCCACCCACTGCTGGTACCGTTCCTCTGCAAACGGGGAGGCGTGAGCGGCTTCGTTATCGTGATATGATATGGGCTTTTCACAGCGAAAGTCAGGAGCTGTTGTTGGCCTCGTCGACAGACGCCTGCAACAGAAAAATGACCTGGACAGATACGAGAGCACTGGGAATTGCGCTATGGTTAAACTCTCCCGAAGCATTGGTATTTTCTCCATCACATGTCCTGATATGGTGATAACCTCTCCCCTTCCCCCCAGAGATCACAGTTTGAAATAATAGCACGTAACGAATACATGGCTGGTGATGCTCGAGACCCAACGGCGTGCTCATTGTACTATTTTGCATTGGGAAAGCCGAAACTTGTACAAGGACTTTGGCGGCAAGCTGCATGGCACAAGGAGCAGGCAATCATGCTGAAATTCTTGTCCAATGACTTCACCGAACCACGATGGCGGACTGCTGCACTAAAGAATGGATATGCCTTGCTCAGCAAGCGTCGTTTTGGTAAACCAATTGATCCATTATTATCTTTAGACTTAAACGTTTTCAAGAGTACGCGGCAGCCTTTTTCTTGCTTGGCAACGCCTTGAAAGATGCCGTCAATGTCTGCATTAAGCAGATGGGGGATTTCCAGCTCGCTGTTGCTCTCGCACGTGTAGTGGAGCAGTCTAATGACGGGCCTGTATTGTTTGATGTTCTCACCAACACAGTGCTCCCAATTGCCTTGCAACAAGGTAACCGATGGTTGGGTAGTTGGGCCTTTTGGTTGCTGCATCGTCGAGATCTGGCTGTCAGAATTTTGCTAGTATGTGTCGTTCGAACAATTGACTTACAATATCTAACAAACTAATTGTTCAGACGCCTTTGCAAAACATTGCCACAGCATACAACATCATGGTCACAGAGATTAAAGAACCTCATTACGATGATCCCAGTCTTGCATTGCTATTCTCTCAGCTGGGATCAAAGACTTTGCAAGCGGCAAAGGGAACAAGCGAAATTTCGGGTCGAGCAGAGTTTAATTTCATTTTACAAATGTCCCGTGTGTTTTGCCGAATGGGTGAGTGTCGCATGCTTTTGGTATTGCACTTTCTGACCAATTAATGCAGGCTGTCATGTCTTGGCTTTGGATCTTGTTCGGTCCTGGTCGTTTGCTCGACCGTCCACAGTCGTCCGTGAACCAAGAATCTCCAAAACAGCGGCCCCTGTGCCACGGCCACTCTTCCCATTGGAACCAGCTTTGCGTCGTCGAAGGTCCTCAATTATAATAGACATGGACATTATTTCCCTCCCACCAACTCGCTCCGCTTCGCCTGTGCGAGATACGGAGAAGCCTCTGGTCATGGACACCATTCAGGAAGAGAGCGATCTATTCGCAAGAAAGGCTGGACTAGGCGACTTGATGAAATCTGCCAAACAAGATGTGAAGGTACCAGAGTTTGACATGAACGCATTTTTCTAGACATTAATTATGCTCTCTCAATATGATCTTGAACTTGAACTGCTTTTATTACTTTGCTTATTTGTGGTCCTTGAAGTGCTGTTTGCTAGATCGACAATTTCGCCTCGTGATGTATTTCTCGAAATTTTTTTATTGATACAAGGTGCTAACGGATATCCTACTCTGTGACTTCGACTTCGCGCTTCTTCAATACTAGATCAGTCCCAGTTACACGCTTAAAAACGTCTTGGACATCTTCAACGACGGTCTCGAAATGGGACGTCGCGTCATAAGACCGAGTGATGAAAATATTATCAGCTGTACCCGTGCTTGTGGGTGTGTACACGGGAGTAATGGTGACGAATCTGCTCGTAGACCGGATTAGCGATTAACTTAAGACATATGTAATTACCAACTTCTCGTGGATAGGTCCTAGAAGGTTGAGACCCGGGGCTATTTCAAGCTCTGGCTTGTCGGTTTCAACGATTGTGCTGACGATGGCAACAAAAATGTCTTTAGCGCAAACATTGTGTGTTGAAGAGACCATTGCGATGTAGATGTCTGTAGATGGCCCAATCAGCGTCCTCGACGATCACATAAGTGGGGGTCAGAAATTCACCGTTACGCCTGCCAACTTGGTTCTGAGGAATGATAATTTGACAACTGTCGCTATCGTCGGTTCCAGGGATAGGATGCTTGAGGAGGCATATGGCCCGAACAACCTTGCCTTCTTCAATAACCCTAACTTTTCCACCCTCCTCCTCTTTTCCGGCACCAAAGTAACTGGGATCACCAATCACTTGCTTGGCTTTTACGGTCTCGCCTCCGCTAGTAACGCCGACGAATTTCCCATCCGCGTCAGTGACGATTGCATCAATCTGCTTATCGAGCATATAGGTTCCACCATAAATAGCGCTGAGGCGAGCGAAGGATTGGGGGAGCTCTCCTAAACCATAGAGTGGGTAGATATACGGAGACTTTCCGTAGCGTGCCATTGATGAGGTATATAGGATGATGCGGTCATAGGCTGGACGAGCAGGCTTTGTAATGTAGCTAGTCGCAGGATGAGCAGGAGGTGACCAATGTTCAGAGACGTCACCTACTCGTCATCCAAGTAAAGAGCCATCGCATGACCGATAAAATCTTGAGTTCCAGGCTCCAGTCCAAATTTCTCATAAACAGTCTTCATGCTGTCTTTGTCCAGATTAATTCCTACAAGACTGTTAGTATTCTACGATTTAAGTTGGATCACCGATACCTTGGTGCGTTGTAGGGTCTTCGTCCTTCCATCCTTGCAGGAACTCGAAGAACTTCTTCGCGCGTCTCTTCTCAAAGAGACCCATCAAGGGGCTCTTCACAGCCTCCATTTCTGTGCTGGGGACTTTGGAAATCCTGCCATCTCGATAAACGAAACTCCCAGCGATCTGCTTAAATTCAAGATAACGGGTGACGTCGGTGTGCACAAGGATTTTAGTGAGTTCCCCAGACGCAATAATGAACTTGGGAACAAGATCGACGGCGTAATCACGATCACGGCCTAACGCTGTTGGTGGGGCTTGGTTTGGCCGGAACTTGCGATAGAGCTGCGGGTGAAAGATGAGTTTCGGTCAGTGCCCACAGCAGTATGGGCCACCTGGGTAAGGTTGAGACTGGCGCTGTCGCCACCGTAATAGTCATTACGATCCATGTGGAGAACCTTCTTCCCCTCTACAGAGAGCAAACCTGAGAGAATGCATTCAGTCAGCCCAGTTCCCAACACAATAACCTAGAAAACCGAGGTCAGCGACAGGAAGGCACGATAGCTGAGGGGCATACATCGTATTCTTCATCCATAGTGGGACTATGTGGGGGTCGTTGGATGGTATCGGATGTAAGTAAGGGTTGAACGTTGATGTTCTGTTATAGTGCAATGCAGCCACCACTTATCGATCACACGTGAATGGAATAGGGGTAGACAGACTACTGATAGACGCGCGTCGCGTAGCAAATTATTTACGAAGAACCGTACAGAGAGTTACAGTAATCAAATCGTAATATAACTAGTGGCGGATGTTGGAAAGATATATAAAAGAAGGTAAGTACAGTAATCAGCTGTCGTAGAACGTTCAGCCTACGATTCAGACTCGTCTTTTGCTCGCTTTGCTCGATCCAGAATGCCTGTTGAGCCATCATCGTCCATGTGAAATTTTCGTTTCATCCGGGGTGGTGTACGAGTCGGTCGTGCGCATTGCGTGTGGATAGCAGAAGTTTCGCCGACTCTTAGTTTGCGAATCTTACGCACAAGCTTCGTAATGTCTAAAGGTATGGTAAGACCTCACGATAAACTCCGCCGAAATGGCTCCTACGTACCGTGCTCATATCTGCGATAATATTCTCCCCACGACTTTGCAGAACGTTGAGGGAACTGTGGGAACACTGAGTATGCATTAACAATACCAGTTCCAGATAAACCTTGCCTTTTCGCTAAATGGTGTCCATCTGTCTTTGGATGACGCCTCGTCCCAATCCGGGAAGGAGACAATATACTGGGCGGTCACATAAAGGTCAGCTTCTGTGAAGGCACTACCTTTCGTTCCCATGTGACGTTCCTCCCAATGGCGGGGGGGTACGCCGTCATCCTCGTCGTCCTCGTCAGACTGCTCCTCTGAACCTTCGTTTGAACCTTCGTTTTCGGAGCCTGATTCTTCCGATTCTGTACTTAACTCACAATACTTTGGTTTCCGTCTAGTTACATCTTTCTCTTCCCTAGATTCCGTCTCGCTGCCAGATTCGTAGTTGTCACCCTTTGCAGCTGCGAGAATCTTGTCAGGAATGTCATGATTATTTGACCAATGCGATGCCCAAGATTGGGCAGAATGATGAGGAGCCTTCGCAAACAAACATGAGATAATGTGAAGTAAAATAAACCAACACTAACCTTCTCTGCCAGTAGGTTACAAATATCATTCCTTGTTAGTGATGGATCGCCTTTGAGCCTCCATCCCACAAAACGAATGAAAAAGTCGCGGTCCTCCTGCGTGTACTTGTTGCCTCTTCCCTTAGGTATGACTATGGTAGGAGGGCTGGGTGACCGTGAGGGGGGATCGGGTATCCTGATTTCGGAATTAGGTGCTGGTAGACGGCCACCAAAGACCGCGGTGGGAGCGGTCAAGCTGTTGATGGTACTTCTACGGCTGCCTGAAGGCTGAGGTAACTGAATAGGCGGCGTTGAGTGTTCAGAATGCCTTGGTTGTTTTGCGGGGACAGAAACCGAAGCCGATGAAGAAACGCCCGGGGACTGCTCCAGTTTGAATGAAGCCGGGGAAGGTTTTTTCGTGGTTTTAATTGATGACCGGAATAATTCGACATGTGGTCGATGAGCTTCTTGGGGCATTGCAACTTGGCTCTTTTCTTTTTGCATGCACATCGCAATCCACGCATCCAAACGATCTTTATGGTCCAGATAATAATCTTTCCAAAGGCTAGCCGAGTGACCGTTTTTCTATTCCGATGGATAGAAAGCTGAGAAAGGTTAAACATAGCACGTAAAGTACAGGCTCACCCCGTGGAGGCTGTTCAACGCCTCTTTGTAAGTCTCGCCCTTGCGTTTGCTACTTAAAAGAGTCTTAACGAGACTAGACTCGTCCGCTGCCTCGACGGGAGCTGACAACGAGAACGCGTCATGTAGCACCTGGTGGGGAAGAAAGGGCAAGTTGAACCCGGCCATACCAGGCATTCCATTCGAAAATGGCTGAGGATTCATCGGATTCGGCCAGGGAGATTGATTAAACGGGTGATGTTGAGGCGGTAGTTGATGTCGAGGATCTATTTGGGGTGGGGGATTCCAATTCTGTGGCATGTGATGCATGGGCTGAGGCTGGTGATGCACGCCTATATTTCCAGAGAGAAAAGGTTGCTGATTTGTATTCATTGGAGGAGGAAAGTCTGAGTATGAGTTTGAGCTGGTATTTGGGTGGTAGCCATTCATCGCGCTTTGTGGGCCTTGACTCATGCTAAACGCGTCAACGGAGACAGGGAGGCGCAATGACGACCGTGATGTACCGTCGGATTGAAAAAAAAGGAGTTGAGAGGTCGACACCGTTGCCGATGACTACGAACTACACTGAGCTACGTCAAGCACGCCCAGCGTCAAGCACAAAATCGGATGGGTCACGTGTACACCGCAAGGTCCGGTCCGGGACTTATTTAAGTGACGAAACTCCATGTACTTACCATGTAACTTGGAAGTTGCTTTGCTCTCATGTTCTCTCCGAGATTCCCTCAGTTGCGTTCAATTCGAGGCCGGACTTTCGCAACATCTACTCCATTGAGGGCTCTCAATGCCGTGGCCCGTTCAAAGGCCCAACAACTTTCTGCTGAGTGGAAGGGAACGAGTGCCACAGGCGGTACCACTAAGAACTTCATTGGAGGAGAGTTTGTCGAAAGCAAGACCACAGAATGGATAGACTTGCCTGATCCAGTGACTAACCTGCTACTCTTACTCGCTTATTCTTGATTTTTGATTTTCAGTCCACACAAACAGTGCTTTCGCGTGTCCCGCAAGCCACTCATGCCGAATTTGAACAAGCTGTCGACGCTGCAGCCCACGCGTTCAAGACATGGAGTCGGACAAGCGTTATAACCAGACAACGATTCGTCATGGAGTAGGTCTTTTCTTCGAACCTGGTCTCATGAGGTGTCAACGAGAAAGTAGCCTTCAGCAACTCCTCCGTGAAAACGCAGACTCGATTGCGAGCAGTATCGTTTTGGAACAAGGGAAAACCTTTGCAGGTTTCGTCTATTGCGAGCTCCTAATTAAAAGTTTGCTGAGGACCTGGACCTTCAGATGCACGGGGGGATTTACTGCGGGGGTTGCAAGTCGTGGAAACAGCTACCGCAGTGTCTACTACTTTGCTCGGAGACAAACTCGAAGGTGTGCTACCTTGATTCGTTTGTTTGTTAATTCCATTTTATATCCCTCTCCAGTGAGCAAGGATATGGACACATACGTTAGGAGGGTACCGCTGGGCGTTTGTGCAAGCATTGCTCCATTCAATTTTCCAGCGTAAGTCCTTACGACTTATCTGTTCGCTGATCAATCAAAAGTAGCACAGAATGATTCCGCTGTGGACTATCCCAATGGCGGCCGTGACAGGTAACACGCTCGTCTTGAAACCTTCTGAACGTGATCCCGGAGCAGCAATGATCATTGCAGAGTTGTGCCAGAAAGCGGGTTGGCATTGAAATTTTTTGTGTTAGTTTTTCTTTTACCGAACTTTTTTTTAGGTTTGCCTGATGGAGTACTCAACGTCATTCATGGTGGCGTTCCTACCGTCAATGCCATATGTGACCATCCTGCCATCAAAGCGATTAGTTTTGTGGGCGGAGACAAGGCCGGAAAACATATCTACGAGAGGTAACGCTGTCCGCTTAGACGAATCCTTGATGTATATAACGAGACTAACTTTTCAGAGGGACGCAGAACGGCAAGAGAGTTCAGGTTTGTATGTCATGAAATCTCCCATCTTACTTTCCTTGACGCCTTTTTATCACGTTAGGCTAACTTGGGAGCTAAAAATCATGCCATTGTCATGCCTGATGGTTCGTGCATTCGGAACATTTTTTCCTTGACAGTTTACATGATGCCTAAATCTAGCCAACAAAAATCTTGCCTTAAACTCTATCGTCGGAGCTGCATTTGGGGGTAATGAGGTGCCTTTTTACCGCTAATGCCCAACGTTAACCAAAGCAATTTAGCGGCAGGCCAGCGTTGCATGGCTCTTTCAGTTGGTAAGCATTTTTTTGTAGTATACTCGGAGCTGTCTAAAACTGGCGAAGCTATTCTTGTTGGGGAGGCACAATCGTGGCTACCTGAGCTGGTTGAACGCGCTCAGAAGCTCAAGGTCAGTGGAGGGTTTGAGACGGGCGCCGACCTGTAAGATTTCTTTTTTAAAATCTCTATCGCGTTCACTGCATCTCTCTTTTTAGTGGCCCTCTCATCTCTCCAGCTGCCAAGAAAAGGGTGATAGGACTCATCGGATCAGCTGAAGAAGATGGAGGGAATGTAGTTCTCGATGGTCGTAACCTGACGGTTCCCGAGTATCCAGAAGGAAACTTCGTTGGTCCTACGATTATTGAGGCTGGGACGAAGATGAAATGCTATCAGTAAGTTGTTTCATCTCTCATTATAGAACTAATTAAATTGTAAATAAAGAGAAGAAATCTTTGGACCAGTCTTGATTGTCCTTCGGGCTGAAACGATGGATGATGCACTTGACATTATCAATGAAAATAAATATGGAAATGGTGCTGCCATATTTACACAATCCGGCGCAACTGCCAGGAAATTCGAGACGGAAGTCAATGTTGGCCAGCTTGGCATCAATGTGCCGATTCCAGTTCCACTACCCATGTTTACATGGAGCGGAAACAAGGTGAGTTTGCTGTATCTTGCGAAAGAATACGTTAACTGGGTGGTCTAATTAAGGCGAGTGTCTTGGGTGACATTGGCTTCTACGGCAAGAGGTATGTGATCTTCCTTGGGCATTCTTTTGGCTCCGATGCCAACCAGGTATTTTTTTCAGCGGAATCAACTTTTACACCCAGAACAAGGTATTTTCTCCATTTACTTCTCCAGTCCCTGAGACCAAGTTGGATTCTTAGACAATAACGAGTCTTTGGAGAGCTGAAGATGCAGTGGGAAGTCGGGCATCTGTGAATATGCCAACTCATCATTGAGCGCTGAGCCCTCAGATACAAGGGTATGTAGTCCGTGGCGGTAGTTGTTCCAAATCTACATTCTACAAATTTGCTTTTGCTGTCACGTCATCCAAGAAAGCGTTCGAAAGGCGAACACACTGTTGAAACACGTTTTCAAAAGCATTCTGGAGAGCTGTTATAAAATTTCATTTTTCTTTTCCCTGGTAAATCACGAACCGTTCGTCCATAATACGGATCTGGTATTGATTTTCCATCGAGGTATGATCCCCAGAGCCGAACCTCTGCAGTCGCATTTTCTGGCTTGATGCTGATAAGATTTTTAAAATTGTTCTCGTCGGATGCTAGGATATGAGTAAATTGAGTGAAATCCGATTTTGCCACCTTGCGCGCGTGGCTTGAGATGGGAACACCGTGCTGTCGAGGAACGTCTTTAATGTCAGGTCTATCGAATTGAAGATGAAGTCGGATTACCCACCTTTTGACAAACGGCAATAGTCCTGTTGGACGGCTCAAGGTCGTATCTTATCTTGGGACGGGGATACGGACCTTTCGTCTGGTTCATCCCCGACATGATATCCAGCAGTCCCACAGCTATCCACCACGATGTCCAGACCGCGTTTCTTCGCAATGTCTTGTAGGACTGCTTCGCCCATCGGTGAGCGGCAGATGTTGCCTAGTTGTTCAAGTCCAAGGCGTCCACGTCATTTCCAGAACGAAGAAAACAGGACATACCTAAGCATACGATGAGCACTTTGAGCTGGGGCGCGTCTGAGGTGGAAGCCATGAGCAAGTCCGAATTGAGTAATTAATTAGTGATTGACGGAAACATATCTACAACTTGAATCCAATCCATATCATGCCTTCGCCGCCCATTTCTGTATTCCTAACCACGATTGCATCACAACCCGCTCTGAGGCAACGTCAAGGTCTGCTATTCACTCCAGTACTCCTCATGAACCGACACTGTCTCTGCTAGAATACCTCCTTCGGATACTGCAAGTGAAGAAGATTCCTTTCGCATCCTACGATTTAGCATCAGACGAGGAGGCAAAGAGACTGTGGAAGCGGAAAGCTCCGCTAGGTGGGTTATACTTCATTCTATGCCGGTGTTGGGAACTAATCCGCATGCACAGACAAGCAACAACTACCAGGGATTCTTGTTGGTGGAAAATTCCCAGGTGTACGACATACCCATCATAATATTCATTCATGCTGATGGCTTCTTCTCGCATGAAGACTTTCACTGATTTGTAAGTGCTCATTATCATCGCACCCGACAAGGCCAATAACACTATTTGGTAGCGAAGAAGCTGTCGAATATGCAGAGCTCGATAAATTTCTAAGACTGAACGAAACATGGAATACGGACATCGACGAAGAGAGACCGGCTCCCCCAGTCAAACCCATCGGTGTTCCAGGCGCGGTGTCGCCTTTACAAATGACGCCGGACCATCTCAGGACCAAGATCCTTGCTCAGAACTCGTCTCCACTCCGAGGAAAGGGATCCGCTGTCCCGGTAAACAAACGTGAGGGAGATTTCGACGTCAGCACGGAGCTTTCTGGGTATGGACTGCAGGGCGTCAAGGTGACAGAGGACGAGCTTAGGGGTCTGATTGAAGAACTCGGGCTTGGCGGTGATGATGCTGGGGATTTGCTCAAAGGATTAAGCAGCAGCAGTCCAGAGAAAGATGATACCAAATCAGAGGCAGGTACCAAAGCGAGCGAGGTGGACAGCGGTTCCAGGCCGACAGCCCCCTAAAGTCAACGGAGAGGATGTGAGAGGACCCAAGTTGGATGGTTTATGATCATCCCAAGTTTTGCAAGACCCGTCGGAATGTAATGCACATCGATACCTATTTCCTTATTGATATTCAGTGAAGCAAATCGTCAATTGATTTGTATGCATGAAAAGTAGATGCCAAGAATGGTACTGTTACAGCGTTAGAATGCAGCAAGATAAAGAATCTTCAAAGAATATGCTACGAATCTGAGTCCGAAAATCCGTCTGCCCCCTTTGAAGACGAGGGACGACGGCGTAGTCGATCCGTCGCACCAGTTGTGGATGGCAGGATGTTGACGACTGGTGCTTCCGTTTTGACCTTCTGTTAAGTGATAATGTAAGAAATGCAGACACAATTCCAGAAAGTAGTTACCCTTCTTTCACTGGAGCTTCTACTAGAACGCGACTTCCTTCTCCTTCGAGTAAATTTAACCTCGGAGATTGGACGCAGAGGTTCAGATTTGATCCGCGGATAACCCTGTGCGCCGCCAAATTGTTGGAGTGAGATGCGTATGACGGTGGGCAAGGTGCACGACCCAAGAATAAGGGCGAGGATGGCAAAGAAGAGGAATGCAGAGAGCAGAGAAGACGTTAATGGAAAACGAATTGCGAGACCTCTTGGTATATTGTCAAAGTGTGTTTAACATTTTTTTGGCACCACGCTCACCGAACACCATGTGGAACGGCTAAACCTTGCAATGAGGCGGATAGGACGCTCAGTTCACGACCCTGTCCCTCTGCTAGGCTGGTCCAACCGTCGCGTCTACCTACTTCAACAGTTGCTGCCAAAGAAGAAGAACCGGCAACAAACGACGACAAGAGGGGTATCTGGAGATGAACAAGGTTTGAACGTGTGAAAAAGAAGGCCGAACGTGAGGCGACGGCGATTGCCTGTTCAATTTGGTTAGAAGACATCGATTGGGGACAGTGAGTCCAATTACCGGGCGACGGACAGATGCGACGGTCTTGTTAGCGAGGGTAGAAAGTGTGAGGGTGGTCATGAAGTTTCCAAGAGCCAAATTTGATTGGGACGCGGGGAGTAGCAAGTTGACGGATAGGTCATAACGCTGAGTGGGGACCAAGGACGGTAAAATGAGTTGCGCATAAGGCGGCACACCATCGCTCCAAAAACAATCAGGACAGCGACACAAAGATAAAATAAAAAGACATACCCGTACTGGAAATAGAGCGGAAATTCCCAACTCACTGAGAGATTTGTCCAGACGATGTAACCCGCGAAAGCAGAGAGAAGGATGGCAAGGGGAACAAAAATTGCGAAGATTAGAATTGGAACAAGCTGGGGAGCATAGGGACGAAGACCAGAGATAACATTAACAACAAATCCGTATAAAATAGAGATGGCAGCCTGAGGTTGCTTGGAAGACATGAAGAAGAAGAAAGGTTATTGTCACATGATTCAATGTGGAGTTTGTCATCACATGACTAGAGTGTTTTTATCCTTTTTCATGCAACATCTATTCGGCTCTCATCCATCCTCTTCAGCGTTGGCTGATTACATTTCATCCCTTTTTAGTCTCACAAATCAGCTTCCAATACCTCCAGAAATCAATTCTTATCCGGACGCTGTTTACTTCAATTACTTTGCTGTGGGCTTGAGTCTTCTATTCTCCCCAATAAATGGATACAAACCGGCAACAAAACTCGGCTTAAAAGACCTCCACGACAAAAGCCTGGTTCTCAAGAGCATTGACCTTTACAATGTTCCCGAACGCAGCTCTTCGAATGATCGATCCAAAGCTGCATCATCGCGATCGGCCGAGCTCGCGTTTTCAGCCTTTCCCGTCGTCCCTTTCACCTTGAATCTTGCAACAAAGGTGGATGATAAACGATCGTTGACGCTGGACGTGCTACCAGAGACAACTGGGAAGGAATTCGTCATGACACTGGGAGAGCCAGATCGCAAAGGGGGTGGTGCTGGACCATCGTCTGGGTCAATTGGGATATGGTGCGAGTGGTCGAAAGATGGCATCATGGTTGAGTTTGGTGGCGACGAAGCCAAGGGACCTCAGGCGTGGGAGCGAGGCAAGGACGCAGTATGGAAAATCATGACAATCTTTCGTGCTGACAACGTTGAGGCTTGAGCGCTTGAGGACGAATTCAAGGCCAGTCAGGTGTCATCGATGTAGCAGTGCTTCACGATCATGTGCTTCTCACAATCTCTTAAAAACCATGGTGTCCTCTAATTTGGTCTTACTCTAACCTTACCATCTACAACAATGGCCGTTCCCGCGGACTTCACCATTCTCGACCTATCCGGCACGTTCCTCATGGTACGCATCTTATCTCGTTCACCCGTGGTCATGTGTAACTTGTCGCAAATATAGAACAAAACCCTTACGGATCCTCGCACCGATGATATTCTCGCTTTGCAAGGTGTCGGCTGGTTCACGAGGAAAGTTATTGACATGAGCAGCATCACTCTCGCCGTGAAGCATTACAAGGACAATGGTGGTGTTGAGCACATCGATATTGATCAAACCCTCATTGGCATCCCCGGTACTAGCGAGAAGCGGACACTTTGGTGGAAGGAAAGAGAGAATTACGATCACATATTTGGTCACGTCAAAGGGAAATCGAGGAGGATCAAAGTCGACGAGCTTGATCTTGAGTTCTTGAAGACAGGTTGGACGGCCGATACGATTGAGCACGGAGTTGTACAATCATACGTGGAGAGCGACACCCCAAAGAGCGGTACTGTTTGGATTGGCAATCAGGTCATCATCGGATTTGACACTTGATATTGTTATTTACTCGTTCCAACAGACCTGGGGAATCGAAGAACTTGGGGGCGAGAGAAGGTATGTCAGGCATGTCAAGTTTACTGGGCCCCAAGCGGAGGACATTGAACTCCGAGTGGTATATGACTACGGTGAGTGTGATCTACCAGAACTTGTCAGAGAAATTGAGCTTGTCTATGCTTGTAGTGGGACCAAAGAAATTGTGATTGCGAGTGAAATGAACCAGCAAAATAAGCTTGTACTTGAACGATCATATCGAGATTCATGAAGAAGAGTGATGTACTGATGAAAGCTTGTACTGATGAAAGCTTGTACTGATGAAAGCTTGTATTACTGATATCAATTCTGATGTGCGAAATATAATACCCCGTAGTTCACTCCGATGAAGGTCCCTGTGTTGCAGCCGAACACTTATCTCACACGCCCTCATGATCATGGACGATTCCACAGTCGCTGGCTCGTCTACTAGCTCATATCAAGTAGACAACACCTCAAAATCCAACCTGCCAGAACACCGTGACTACGAACTCGCAATCCTTTCCAACGACCCTCCAACATCTTCATCACCCAGCCATTGGTTTTCGCGGTGCTCTCATAGATTGGTAAACAGATACCCCCACACTCATTCCCGTCTCCTGCGTTTTGCTCGGTATGCCAGAGGCCCTAGACCGAAAGTTAATCTTCCCAGTGTGTAGCTTGATTTTAAATGCTACAGGGTTGCTAAGCGCTAACTTCATATACGAAGACCCTACACCACTTTTAAACATCCACCTCCGCAGGCTCGACTTGCCCATCGAAGAGTGGTTGATCAAAGCCACCCGAAAGCTCACAGCTCCCTGGTTAATAGTGTTGCTCGGCGCAGCATACATCATCGCACTCGCATTTTTTGCACGCGAACAGTCCTTTCTGACACCTGCAGAATCTTTTATTGGCTGCACCGCTACATATTGGATCGCAAACGACGGTTGTGGCCTCGACGGCCAACTTTGCGCTTCTTTTGATGACCCTACCTTTGACTTTCGTTGTCCGGCCCAATGCAGCAACGTCATTTTACAAAACCCGCGGACTATTGGCGACGAACAAATTGCTTTTAAGCCGCTTCTTGTAGGAGGTGGCGATCCAAACAAGACATATAGAGGGGATAGTTTCATTTGTGCTGCTGCGGTGCAGGCGTGCGTTGTTAACTCTCTTTTTTTTTCAAGATACACTTCGCTAACGTTTCTACCAACATCACAGCGGTATCATATCCAACTCTAAAGGTGGATGCGGCACTTTGCAACTCGCCGGAAATTTCACAAACTTTCTTCCGTACATTGCCAACGGTCTCTCGTCTCTCGGCTTT
Organism: Laccaria amethystina LaAM-08-1; assembly: GCA_000827195.1. Taxonomy (NCBI): domain Eukaryota; kingdom Fungi; phylum Basidiomycota; class Agaricomycetes; order Agaricales; family Hydnangiaceae; genus Laccaria; species Laccaria amethystina. The sequence goes on along the minus strand of KN838547.1, from coordinate 161,597 downwards.
CCTACCGTCTTCCCACTTTCCTTCCGCTTCGAGGACTTTACATCACTCACACATTGCCAAGACCTACGCAATGAGGCGCTCGCTTTCAACGTACTCGTTACTTGTGTCCTTTTCCTGCTCCTGCGCCCCAAACCCATTGTATTATTTTGGTGTCTCGTTTGCATCGGTTTCTGGCATGTCACGCTGTTTTCTCAACCCCAAGGCCCACCTCCAGCACTAGACGTTGCATTTAGCACATTTTTACCCGCGTTATATATTGCATATGCGTTTTGGAGGTTGGCCTTCCGCTTCACCCTCCCTGCCTTTGCGCGTTCCCCCCTTGAAGCCTGCATTTTATATATGGGTCCATTCTGGGTCGGGCTCCTCAACAACCTGACTTTTGACAAGCTTCCACTCAGTCGATTGACCTCATCTGACATCCATAAACGTTCGGGTGCGGCGGCCACACTTGTAGTCATGTTGGTGATTATAACCGTGCTAGCCATCAACCAAATCCGCGTCATACGCAAGACGGGCTGGCTACCGTACTATGCGGCCTGGTACATCTTGGGAGGCTTCATCATTCTTGTCCTGGCACTTCTTCCCGGACTATCACTGCGACTACATCACTATATTGTCCCCATGCTGATCCTTCCTGGAACAGCTTTTCCAACAAAACTGTCTGCTATATACCAGGGTCTATTATTAGGCCTCTTCTTGAACGGCGTCGCAGCATTTGGCTTTGATTCCATTCTCCAAACCGCAGCTGATGTGAGTGCGTTCACGCATCGCATTGACGTTATCTCATAAGAATCTAGCTCCGACAAGATGCAGCTCAGGGTACGGCACTTCCTACGTTTTTAACCAACTCTACGACGTATAATGCGTCAATACCTTTGATCAATCAAACGGTTCAATGGGCCGCTCTCCCTCCTGATTGGGACGGTTTTGCCCTTTTGGTCGATGATGTAGAGCGATACATCGGAACAGCTTTGAATTTCTCACTAGCCAGCCTCAATGCAAGCATTCCCCATTTCTTTAGGCTCGCCGTATGTTTTCCCTTTACAAAAATTTGAAGCCATCTATATTCATGCTGCTCTTATTCTAGTTTTTGTCTGGATCAACAAGTGGGGATTTCACCATGGCAGCGACATTATGGGCGAATGGGACATGGACCGACCCATTGCCTGGCCCATCGTAGGAACCCATTTGAGGGATATCATGTATAATAATTTATGTGCGAGCGCCAAAAAGAACGTATAATATATCGATTAGGACACTGTAGCCAGATTGACGGAAATGAGAATGGGTAGTCCGGGTCATCGCCGTGCAGTGATGGTTGTACACCACGGATTCTAACGGCCATGACATCCCAGTTTTCTCGCTCCTCACCCTCGCCATCAGGACGAGATAGCGTACAGAACTCCCAGCGTATGCGAGGACTTCATGGTGACTCCAAGATACAAAGAACCGACTCTGCAGCAATCAAATCAAATCAATGGTATTCTAATTTATACATGGGTGTCAATGGGCTTATTATCTACATAAGCAGTCCTCAAAGCTCCAGCGGCCAGCCAGAAGACACTCGAGATGCTGGGCAGCCAACATGGTGGGACACGGTGGATACAGATGCGGAGGCGTGGGGCAAACCAATCCAGGAAGACGCACCTGCGACGATAGAGGAGATGAAGATGCGAGAAAGTCAAATCCACGTTGATTTAGTGCGGGATATGGTCCCGTTCTGGATTAGGAGCGTGAAGGCTGCAGAGAGGGGAGAGGTGCTGAAGCTTGAGGAATTTCTCGAAGAAATGGCGCAAAGGCAGGCGTCGTGGTCACTTGGAGCTCCGGGACGGCGATGCGAACAGTCGAGTAGTACTAGGGGATGGAGTAATCACGACGGATGGGGTATAGGTGAACCCGGGGTCGTACTATGGGGAGAGAGTCATGAGACGAGGGAAACAGTCAAGAAAGGAGGCAATCGAAGGAGAAAGCAGAATGATGGATTCCAGTTTGTTGAAAAGGTGGCGAATTCACAGGCAGCTGGCAAAGAACGCAAGCAACAAATGCACAATTTTTTTGAGGTGAGGCTCTTGCACATTTGACATGATTCTTGACAATTGTTGTTCAGATGCCGACAGATGAGAAAGTGAGAAAAATCGACGAAGTAATTCAGCGATTGCGTTCTACTTTGTAATGTACACATTTAATGAAATATAAACTCACGCCTTGCTGTCACCTCTGGCATGCCTTCAGTTCTGCCCTCTTCACTCAGTCCCCACATCTGTATTCTGCCGTCTCCTGATCTAGACCAGTTGCTGCAATCCTCATCCTTACCTCCTTTGCCTAATATTTTGCAGTCCTTTTCACCACTGCCTGATGGTAACTTTTCTTCATTGCTTTCCATATCTCGCCAACCTTTGATGTTATATCTCTAGTAACAACCCGAACAACATCTCTCGTCTCCATTCCCCACACTTCCTTCGCATTGCGCTTCTCGGATTTGGCTGAAATCGAGCACGCATGCAACGAAGACGAAGATGAGCGCGCCGTTCGTATGCTCGATTGGATCTCGGCTCGTATCAGTAAGCGTTGCGCGAAGTGGGTACGTGATATCGAGAGGCTCGGAGGTGACTTGGACAACCCAAGGACGCCATGGTGGGACGAGCTTAGGAGATGTGCAGAAGGTGACCACGTCCCTGCGAAGACGGAGGGATGGAATCATCCAGTAGCGGGTATGTCATTTGTGGGGTTTCGTATTAATATTCAATGCAACCCCCTTAGTTATCTTTGCTGTCTCCACCACAGCTCCAAATCCCCTGCAAGCCATAAATGCACTCCATTCACGAGCTCTTCAGTTTCCGCCTTGGGTTGACACAACCTTCCTCAGGTATACTTTGATCGTCCATCCCCAAAACTCTCCGCTTTCCGATGAAGAGTATGTTTCTGTTATTTCTGTACCTTTTGTTCCTCAACTAATTCCTGACAGAGCTGGCGCGCTCTTCAACGCCGTCAAAAAGCAATATGGACTACATAGTTATCTGCTTTCTCTGAACCTACCTACTACCCCGCCTCCTCCGGTTCCGGTACCCGCACTCATACCTCGTCTGCCCCTGCCGCCATCCCCCGATTCATCAGTGGCCAAGCCATTAAACCCAGATCCAAACGAGCCTACCAGCCCAACATTTCCGACCGTCTTAAACACATTGAGGATGGAGGAAAACGATATCAAGCATACGGCACGTTTTACACGTGAATTTGTTGTTATGAGCTTGGTGCCTTGGATGGAAAAGTGTGTTTTAGATTGGAACGAAACAGTAAGGTATCATCCTCGCAAGACAATACCCTTGATTTTAACGCCATCATTAAAGTTCTCTTCCAATCGTCGTCTTCCCTCTCGGCTTTTCTCCTCTACACGTCGATTGTTTGGGTCCCCATCGCCAACACCTCCAATCCATAGCGCGTCTGCTTCAATTTCGTCGCTCCCAGGTCGCGCATCGCCATCCATGCCCTCGAATGGGGTGGCCAATCCTCCCTCTCAGCAACGTCGGTTAGCCGAATTTTCAACAATTTTGGGCGACTTCAAGCTTGCAGTGATGGTTTGGGAAAGTTTGCGGAAAGAGAACAAAGGTGGCTCGGTATATTGCTCAGTTATCCCCTTTTCGCTGGTTCTCAACCCCAACAATTAGGACATCCTCCCGTTATTGCTATCTCCCTCACCAACTTTACCCCTTCACGCATCAACCGCGCTTTCGAACATAAAATCTCAATCCACTGATCCCCCTCCGCACGCCCAGCTACGAGCCCTCTTGTATGCGGTCCGCTGGGAAGCTGGTATATCTACATTCGACCTGCTGAGCAATGTTTTAGAAGGCGAGCGGTGGATTGTATGGGCGGCTGGTAATGTTTGTAGATGTGTTGTTGAAGAAGGGTAGTGACTGACGCTTCCATCAAGGCAGAAGAAGCTCCATCAGCTCTGCTACTGGCACATGCGGCTCTTTTGAGCACAAAAAAGCAAGCAATAAGAAGAGCAGCATTTTGGTATATTGATGCTGCGAATAGGCTAGAGAAATGTGGTATTGTGAGCTGATTCGAATTATCTTTTTCGGAGTATAACCTCACGTCGCTATCTTAGAAACCCTTGACCATGTATTTCCTTCGAAAGGCAAAAGAACTGTACAAAATGGAATCGCGCAAAAGCCTTTCACCATCGTTTTGGGAGTCGGAGGGCAAATCCCCAAACAACTTGGATGATTTTGGCGGTATAATTTCGGGAATTGAACACCCTCTGGGTACACTCCCCCTTTCTCTTGATCACTTCACCATTCTAAGATGGGCTTATCGATAGGGCGGCTTCTGTATACGACCGGCGACGTCGCTGGCGCTGTCAGAGTTTTTCTTGGGCTTTTGAGAGGTTCTTCCAACCTCCACCACCCATCCAACGCCTCTTCGGACAATGTATCAAAATGGACGGAAAGTGATAAAGCGTATCTGGATGACTTTCGTGTCGCATATGCGGTATGCATCCGTCATCTTCACTTTTTTATGTTTTGTAACCGCTCGGTTCTGCAGCACCTTAGTACCACTGAACCTGACAAAATTGCAGCAGCGGACCTAAAGATTCCCATCCGCTTTTGTGTTGAAGGCCAAACAAGAATTAAATTTCTTACCGGCAGCGTGAACGATGATGCTAGTACCTGGGACGAGCTCGAAGAGACGTGGAGGACTTTTTGGAAGTCTCGAGGTGGCAAAGAAGGATTAGTCGACAGGAAGAAAGCATGTACAGGCGGTGAGCGTTGTCAGTCACCTTGATTCGCTTATTGACATCTGCTATAGAACTTATCTGGGTGGATTTGATGCTGCGAAACCCTTTGGATGCAGAACTGAACCTCACGGAAATATCCCTTGTGGTGCACGAGAAAAGTGGCGCAGAACTGACTTCGACAAATGTGTTTGTAGAGGTAGAGACCATCGACGAGGTCATTTTGGGTCCAAGAGAGTCACGCACAGTCAGTTTTCTGCATTTATTTCCGGCTGGAGTCACTTCTGACTTGGACAAGGTCCCTGTATCGTTAAAATCGCAACGGGCCACTTCGTTGGTTATCACAAGCGCAACGTATAAATTTCTTTCTTATTTGCGATCGACAGAGCATCTGGCGTCGCGTGGCCGACGACTACACAATACGGCTGCACAACGCCAAAAACCTGCGTATGCTCCGGATATTCCTCTTCGAGTAGATATTGCTCCAGCGAGCCACAAGCTCCTTGTGAGCTTTGTCGAGGATTCCCACTTACATTTGATCCAAGGCGAAACCAAGGTGTTGACGTTGTCGTTATCAAACGCGGGGTTGGCACCAGTTGAAGAGATTTGGATGGTTGGAGCTGACGATGGAATTTGGTTGCACTCCGATGACGACGAATCTGAATGTGAGTACGGGTTGAGTACACTTTTTTTTCCCCCGCTGATTAGCAATCATAGCAACGCCGGCAGCTGAGGTTATACGTTCTCAAAATTCTCTTAAACCTCAAGAACCATTGCGATTACCAATAACTCGAATAGAACCTGGTGAAAGCTTGAATCTTCCCGTCATCTTGCATGCGGAACAGGCGGACACTCATGAATTGAATCTTATGTTTGTGTTTCGAGAGGTTCGTACTTTTTGACCATACGTTGAGTTTACTTGACGCAGCGCAGAGCAATACAGGTCCATTCCATTGCACTCGCCTGACTTGGACCTATGAGGTCCAACCCCTCTTTTATGTCGTGGCGACCGCAGAACCTTCCCGTGCGCAAGGCCGGTCCTACGTCGTCAACGTCGATGTGACAAGTCGGTCAATGTCGTCAACCGTCAAATTATCACAAATTACGACCCTAAGCCCTCTCTGGCGATGCGGCCCTCTGACGGGTTCTGATTTGTAAGTCACTTGCCTTTCCACGATGCCTTGAGACGTCTCAGAGTTTGCAGCGGGACTGTCCCACCGCATCAGTGCGTACGGTTGCTTTTGGAGGCCAATCCATGGCACGACGGCGTTGGTTCTCAAGAAACATTAGACTTTCTGAGCGAACAACTGGGCAGTGTCCTACGTGGAGCAGACGTTAAATCATCAGACCCACCGTCTATCGATTTGCTGTGTAGCCATACATCCAAGGTGAATCTTGTTCTATTGTCGCAATTTCAAGAGTAATTGAACAGTGATCAGTTTCCACCGAACTCTGTTCAAAAAACTGCCATGCGCCATTTTATCCACAGCAACCGACGAAAATTCACATCCCACAATATTTCACAGGTCCATCCCTACATTCCCAGCATGACATATCCGTCAATATTCCCACTCTATAACCCTGCTTCTGTGGATATCCTCGTCTTCTGGGAAATACCGATGCAGCAGCGCTTTGGACATGTCAGTCTGTATGGCCTCACCCTTGGCGCACGCCATGGCGTTTTGCATTCTATGATAGAGGAAGCGGAGAGTGCCAAGGTGAAGCGTAGCATGTATACTGAAACGCAGAAGGAAAACTTGGAGGTGCTCGATGCTATCAAGGGCAGCGAATGGAACATGGAGATGGACCCTGTCGCCCTGTCCATACAGCAACCAAATATCATCTCGCACGACTTTAGCAAGGGGTAATGTGTTATTCTTCTTTGTAAAGGGCTTTCAGCTCACCCCCAGATTTAGGCCTTGCCGGTTATCGATAGCATTCAACTTGCGCAATCATTCTCTGACCCATGGGGTGCGATGCACGCTGAGGATGAGTCCCGAACCAACATCGTCGTCGCCTAATTCATCGTTGGTGCATTTACTTGAAAAAATAGACAGCCACTGATGTGATTGATAGGAGTCCCCTTCCTGCACCCTATTTTGGTCGTCTTACATTTCGCGATTCCATACCACCATGTCAGACAGTAACTATTAGACCCAAGGTTTGGATCAGCCAACCAGGGACGTATAGTCTGAACGGATGGATTTTAGAAACGGAGGTATCGTGGCCAGTTTCCAACCAAGCCAGACAGCAGCGTTACCGACAAGAACCACCTTCAAGAGAAGGAAGCTATTTGATAATTCATGACTCTCGTACATGATATCACGAGTGAATGAATAAATATGCTCGAATCCCATACGCCTATCTCTCAGTCCTTTGGCTCCCGGTCCCGCTTCTCCTGCTCCGCTTTCTTGATTGCTGCAATCCGTAATTGTTTCACTCGCATGTTGAAATACGTCTATAGCCGCGGGTGAGTAGGATGCAACAACTTGGCGGAGCACATACCCCCAGGACGAATTGAACCAAGTTGAAGAAGGGAACCCATAGCTGTCAAGTAATTAACTACGGAGTTGAGGCAGATGTTCCCTCGTTAGCTCACCTCCACGGGTATAAATTTCTGGGCAAAGGTTAACGATAGAGGAGATACAACCCAAGATATCTATTCGAGTTGTATTGGTGAGCATGCTGGGAATATGTAAAAAAGGTACATACCCGGATCACAGAAAAGAAGCCTGCTTTGACGGTCTTTATAACTTCATCAAGTGTCGTCGCACCGTTAATGATCGCCATTGATGCCAAATAAGCTGAGACCAAAACATGAAGCACCCCCGTGTACGAAGGGGAAACTAAAAGCTGACCTGCGGTCTGTATCGGAGACACAAGCAAATTGCTAGCAACAATCTGTGCGATCCTAGCACCTGGCGAAGTCTTGCCGGCGAAAGCCTTTTGAAGGTATTGGACGAGGACGTGGCTTAACGGGGCGGACACGAGGAGGCCGTAAATAGCCATCTTGGCAGCCTTGATGTCGATGTGGGCTTTGGCCAGAGCGCGGAGCGGGGCAGGAGCATCCTTGCAGGGCTTAGCTGGAAGACCTGAGAGGACGCTTCCAAGGACTTCCTGGAGGAAGCAAAGCGAACCTTTTGGTGAATGAATGGGTTAGGTGCTAGGCACGGACGAAAGAAGGACGCGACCTGTGGTAATGGCCTTTGTTCGAAGGGGATGGGCAGAGAGTTGAGCAAGGTATTTAACCAGGAGGGGGTGATAAGTAGCTACAGCACTCATGATGGTTGTGCGCCAACTGGCTATGGCGGGGCTGGTGCAATCTCACGCTTGTTATAACTATGCCATGGTATAATATTGTAACTCTATAAAACAATGCATAAAGTATCACCCCTCTACTGTCTTCCCTTAACCCTGTTCTTCCTGTCAGCTGTTGTATTTAAAGAAGATTATAATACCATCCATACCAGATTTTCACGTAGTCCGCAAGTGACACCATGCAAATCGTCTGCCAGATACCAAGCGCAATACGAGGCGTTACACCGCGATATAAGCCCTTGATCCCGTTTTCACTGTAAATGAACTTGAGTGTGTTGAGAATTGTCAGTTTGGCGGGTCGGTTAGCGTTTGCGGTTCCCTTCGCCATACTTTGCATCTAAGAGCAATGCCGTCAATTCCGTCCTTGACCACAGCTAACAGACTTGATTACCTCCACACGGATGACCTCGATAGGTTGGTTCCAGGTTGCCAGAGCGCCACCAATCGACGAAGAAAGAATTTTGTCGACTGCGCCAAGCGAGTCATGCTCTCCTTTGCCCCTGACCTTGCGAATGGAGTCCTCTGCAAGACGCGCGAAACCCATACTGCCCAATGCTTTAGACTGAAGTCAAGTTCAATTTGCCCAGCATCTCTTACCGAGATCCCCAGTTTGTGCATTGTCGAACGGCGACTGCGTTGACACCCTTGTTGACACCAGCGAGACCCTCCCGACGATAGATGTCCGCAAAGACGGCCCATGTTGAAGGTGGCTTGACTCCCGTCGATGCAGTTTTCGCACGAGTAATTTCCGCCGTCTTCATACATGTCGTGAAACCTGACAAAGTTGGTTGCGAAAAATTGTAGGTGGTCACAAATAAAGAAAGACAACGAACCCATGGTAGCGTAGGCCTGAGCAACACCTCCCGTCATTCCACCCAACAAGCCAGCGAGCCCGGGGTTAATGCCGGCAGAAAGTGATGCCGTTTCGACTTCAGAGGCAGCGAAAACCAGGACAGCTCCCTTGGTGGAAGCCTCAATCCAAGCCTGCGTGGAAGGAAAATGAGATATAGAGAACCAAAGCTTAAAATGCGACTTGCCCATGGAATAAGACCTTGATAGAAGCCGACGACTCCACCACGCGCCCAGACGCTCTTGCAAGCTTGCAACATTGTCTGGCTTCGGTTGGCCGCCATCTGCGTCTTGAGAACCTCCAGAGGTTGACCCAAGGTTGTGACCTGAACATATAAAAGTTAGCCTTATTTACGGAGTAACGGGCACGCGACTTGCTTCCTAAACATTGTAACAGCGCGTCAGTATGTCAATTGCTCGCGAACTCGGATTCCACTTACAAACTAGTAAGTTGGACGGGGCGCGGCGGACTGGTCAGTTAATGGTCTATAAATGATTGGATACATGTAGGCACCATGTTCATTATTCCACCTTGATTCGCTGTCAGTCCAACACCATGTCCAAGTAGAAAACTACGGACCAACGGCAATGTTGGACCAGTTGACGCCTTTCTGGCCTGGTTCTCTTTGGACGCCCATGTTTGGAGGGTAGACAGAGGTGGGGAGGAAGAGAGAAGGAGAAGAGCAAGAAAAGGGTCAAGCTTGAAGCTTGGACCTGCGTAATATTTCTTTGGGGAACCGCAACAATCGGACCATTTCGGACTTGGCCGTGGCAATCAAGCTTGGAATCCACAAGGAATCCGTCAGAACTCGGAACCAGTATGTATTATTGAATGGGTATGTGAAGTGCGGGATAAAAAAACATTGCATGGATCCATCGGATATGAAGGTATAACGGTTAACAAAAAATACTATAGTATGTGCATGGGTGAAATTCTGGGGGCGGTTCAAACGATCCAGAATATTTATTCAGGACCAGCTTCGAGCTTCGCAATCTTCTCCTTCAGAGTTTCAATATCTTCTTTGTATCTATTGCGTTTTCGTGGTGAGAAATGAAAACCGCATAATCACAAATTTCGAACGTACCGTGTAATTTGTTCTTGGCTATCATCTTGTTCTTGCTCAAGATATTGAATTTCCATCGTCTTCCGATCGACCTCTAGTTGGAGTTCGTCGACTTTGGAATGGCGTGCTTCAAGCTCTTCCCTTATTGTTTTGAGGACCTTTTCGTGTTCGGCTTCCAAGTCGTAAACCTTGAGATTATGAGCCTCATGCATTCGTTGTAATTCCTCTTTGGTAACTCCCGAAGGCTGAGCATGCGGTGTCCCATTGCCGTTGCTTTTCGGGACAGGCTCCTCGGCATCCAATGTTGCCTTGGTTGTAGCCAGTTCACCCTCCAAGTCCGACAGCCGAATCAAAAGATCGGACTTCTGCGTAGCTAACGATGCGACTTCAGCGTCATGGGTAGCCCGCAGTTTGGTGACCTCTTCCGCACGACTCTTCGCCGCCTCTTCCAGTTCTTTCCCGTGGTTGTCTGACATTTCTGTCAGAGATGCTTTCGTCAAACCCAACATGTCTGTTGCAGCGGCGAGATCGTCCTTTGCAACAGCGAGCTCTTGGGTTAACCGGGCTACTTCAGCTGCAGCTTCAGGCGATATTGGGGGGGGAACTTCCGCAGCTGTGCGGGCTTCTTCGATTTGATTGGTCAAATTTTCCACCTCGTTGCGAGATGTTTCAAGTGCAGACTTCGCCTTGGATAAATCATCTTGGGTAGCCTTGAGGTCAAGAGTCAAGCTGTTGACCTGCTTCATCAGATCCTTCATTTCACTCTCAAGAACTGAGGCGTGCTCCGCCTTGAGATTTTCCAATGATATTTGATTGGCTTTCTGGATTTGTTCAATCGTGGCATTGGACCCCTCGCGAAGGGTTTGCAACTCTTGACTATGGGCTTCGCCTGCTTCCTTCTGAATAGTGAAAAAGAGACATTGTAAGGAAACTATTAAGATCGACAAATTCCCTGCTAACCTTTGCACGTTCAAATGCTTCTTGGAGCAGATCCCCGTGCTGACGCTTCACATCTTCAAGCTTAGATTGATAAATGGCCTCTTGGCTCTAGCACCCAATAAGATGAAAATCGTTGTAAAATTTAGACCATCCTCACCTCTAACTCTCGTTTAATAACTTCCATTTCTTCAGAAAGTTGAGCTTTCTGAAGAACATGTGCTTCCTCGATTTCCTTGATATGGGAACTATGGCTATCTTGAGCTGCGAGGAGTTCCTTGGTGGCGAGTTCTTGAGCAGAGGAGGCAGCTTCAAGTTTTGACTGCAAACTGGCAAGAGACGCAACTACTTCTTCGTGCGTCACAGACACCTGTTTGAGCTGTTCTTCATGCGAAGTCTTAAGCTCGTTAAGTTGAGACAAGTGTTCCGCTCCCTTTGATGCCGCCTCCTCGGTTGCAAGCTTTATGGTTGCGGAAGAGTTAGCCAAGTTTTCTTCCAATGCGCTGAGTTTGTCCTGGAGACGGTCCCGATTATCTTCAAGTCCCTCCTGCGCCTCCTTTAACTCGAGAATTTCAACTTCGAGTTCAGATACTTTGCCAGCATTGTCCTCCTTCTCCAAATTCAAAGCCGCTATTTGAGCTTCGAGTCCCTTCAGCTGCGCAACCCTAGATTCAAGCTCTGTAATGCTATTCTGAGCGTTTTGTAATTCAATTTGGTGATCAGCCTTGAGCGACTTCGTTGCCTCAATCGATGCTTGCACTTCAGATTGAACCTTCAAAAAAGCTGCCTCAGTTTGTGCTAATTTTTCGGCGTCAGAGGCAGCCGTCAAGTGACTGGTTCGTAAAGTTTCCAGGTCCGCGTGTGCCGAGGCAATCTGCGCTTCGAGAGTTTCCACATGAACATTAAGCTTATTGACGAGCTCTCGTTGTTGAAGAGAAGTAGTTTTCGCATCCGCCAGCTGTTGAAGGAAGGTTTGTTACAACCAAAATATACATCAATTTTATAGGACGTACCTCTGTCTGCAACAATTCATTCCCTTCTTGTTGATCTTTCAGCTTACTTTGAACATTTTCCATTTGCGCCTGAACCATATTCTTTACATTTTCAAGTTCTGAGGTGATGGAAGATTTGAGCTTGACCTCAGCATGGGCCGTCTGCAGTGCACTTTGTAAAGCTTCAACTTGCGCCTCCAGTGTCACAACGGCGTCAGTCTTCGATTGCAGGGTATCCGCCATCTCTTTCAGCTTAAAAAGAGATATCAGCCGTCACGGGCAATTGTTTGAAGAAAAGACATACATCATTCTGCAGCTCAACGACCGCCTTTCCATCTTCCTTTACTTCCCGGATAGATGAGATGGAGCCGTTTGGTTTGGTGGGCTTAGTTACTGTCGGCGTTCCGGCCGATCTAGAAGAAGGGGGAGGCTTGCTGGCAGTGATAGGCTTCGTTATGACATTTGGCCTCGAATGTAGAGGCGCCTTCTTAACCGCTTCAGACACCGATGCACGAGGCCGATTTCCCGAAGCTGCCTTCGTCGATGCAGTGGAACCAGTAGGGGAAACGACTGCTGCCCGAATGGCTTGATTATCCTGTCCCAATTTCCCGTTGACCGATGCGGATAATGACGGCTTTGATGCCGGTGTAACAACACTTTTTGCCGTTGGCGCAATGGATGTCCTTCGGTTTGTTGTTGAAGACGGTACGACGGAATTGCGTGCGGCAGGTGCAGAACTTACGGCCTTCTTTAAGGAAGGCGCTGATGGGGCCGGTTTTGGGACAGCGACAGTTCCAGAAACTGACGCTCTCAAGCTGGCTGGTTTCACAGAGCCAGCACCAAATGTTCCAGAGTTGATGATCTATAGAGTTCTTAATCCGCAAAGACATAAAGGGAGAGAGAAGGTTATGGAAGCACCTTTTTAACAAGAGGCGTTGGTGGGTCTCCTTTCGAAGTCGCCGGCGGTTTCGTGGACATTTGTCCCCTGCTCTTCGAGGTCGTAGTCTCTTTGTCCTTAGCAGTATCCCCTTTCAGTAATTCAACGGGAGCAAGGGCTTCATGAACAGTTGAAATTTCATCCGTCGTTAGAATCTTGCCATTTAAAGAGTCCACCGCAATGCTGGTATCAGCTGGGTCGTGATCTCCAATAACCACGCACGCATCCTCCTCGTGTTCACCATGAGGATTTGACAGCATAAATTCGGAGCCGTCCATTATAGGGGGACTACCGACCACCGCTGCTGAGCTTTGGGAGTCACCCTCCGACATTATATAAACGGCGAGGGGGGAAGTGATGTCCTCGCGGAGGAGATTCAAGCTGGTGACGTGAAGTATCACCAGACAATGAGAATTATCGTGGGAAGAAAAAATCCAGTAACTTGGTATTAACTTATAGAGTACATGATTGCAAGTTACAATACTTTAAGATATCGTAGCAATGAGATTGAGTGCATTGAGAGCCGGCTCTTCAAGAGAATTATGGTTGTATCCAAGAACTGCAACCTAATTTGATAAAATCGTTAGGTTGTGCAGGAGAACGACGCTGAAAAGACACTGACTGATCCTGGCTCAACGTTAAAGTGTGTACCTATAGGAATTTAAGAAAATAGAGATCCCAAAAGCAGTGGCTCTTACCAAGGCAAAGGGGAAACTTGATCCAACGGGAGATAAGGACGCGACTAAAGTGGCCATGAGCCACGATGAGAACATCGCGTGTGTTGATCCCCTGTTCCTTGTATTGTTTATGGTATTGCCGAACCTAAGCAGATGGGGGGTAAGCTGCGATTCAATAGAGGCAAACGCCCTTTGAACCTTGGAAATCACACCATCTACTCTGTCTTGCATGTCTTGGACTGACTCTCCGTTGGGGCATCTATACCGAATTGTAAAGGTGGGAAGATAAAACGAAATAAAAGTCCCCTACCCATCTTTCCATACTATCCAGGTTGGATTTTTCTCTTTGATTTCTGATGACAGAAGGCCTTCGTAATCGCCTACAACCAGCGTCAATCCTTGACAAACTTATCGACGATATTTTAGGAGGTAACCATAGTCCCATTCTCGGACTTCCTCTGTTAGGAGATATTCAGGATAATCCTCCAGGTGTTCAAATAGCAGGTCAAAGGTCCTGTGAGCACGCTGACGTGGAGAGACCAGAACTGTGCAGAGATTCTTGGGATCGATAACAACTTAGATAGGAAATGGTAAGGGCGCCGGATCCACGGTATGCTATTACTCACGTCCATGTCCGACCAGGCGCTGCGCGATCTGCTTTATTTGCTCCTCGCCTCGCTTGGTCAGAGGTATATCGGACTTGCCAGTCTGTTGGGTCATTTAGGTTAAATCGATTCACCACAAATTCATATTCCTGACGTGTCGTCTGCAAGCCAGACATTAGCATGTAACAATGAAGCCCTCCAGATTAAGATTCTGACCCATTCAAGGACCATTCTGTTTCGCCTTCATCAAGCGATGTATGAGATGAGCAATTGATAGATGTGATTGCCCTCACCATGACGAATAACAAACAACCGGGGCATGTGGGTGGACATAACGGAGTGTGGTGTGGTGGGACAGGTCTGGACACTATTACTTCACTATCACTTCACTGAGGTCTCTTCCACGGTCATAGTAATCTGTGTAGTCGACCGCTCTAGACTGTGGCTTCGTTGCCAAACCCAACCATACACATTCCCCGTATTGATCTTGACCAGCAGGGTGACAGACTGAAGTTGCTGTCACTGTTCCAAGTATTGAACAGATACTGAACACCAGTGGAATGTTTGATGAATGCAAGTGCTTTCACTTCCTCATCTCTGCCCACATCCATACCTTTCTGCACAGACGTAGAACACACCGGAAACTCTGGCAGACAAGCCGCGGGTCTGGCACCCTTGCCGCAGTTGCATTTTGAGGGTTTTGAGCCTTCGCCATATCATCCCGATGACATTCGTGCAGAAGTAGACGACATTACGGTACGTTATCAGGCTTATATATATGAGTACTATCCGAGCACCGCACAGGAGACTGTAGAGCATGTGTCTGACGCGCCTGTCTTCGATCTTGGACGAGTTCAATACGCCTTCCCCGCCCCTCTAATTTCTTTTGTTGTCAGTTCCGACATGCTTGCCATGGGGTTTGTTTCCAACTCGATTGTGCTTATAGAACTGTCACATGCGGACCAAGTCATAAAGGTCCAGATCCCGAGAAAACCCACAGAGATGACTATACACAAGCTCTTTATGGACCCTTCGGGACGACATATCATCATCACATCTCAACAAGGGGAAAATTGGTACTTGTTCCGGACTTGGAAGAAGCCTCGCCAACTGAAAGGCTTCAAGATGGTAATAGAAAGCGTGGCTTGGAACAAATCTGCTCTGCTCTCTTCTTCCCCCTCGACCTCAACCAAAGAAATTCTTATAGGAGCTAGGAACGGCGTCGTGTATGAGGCTGTTCTTGACGCAAAGGAAGATTTCTTAAAATCACAAGAACGCTATCTGCAGTCAGTATTTTCCCTCCCAGAAAGGCATCCGATCACAGGCATCAAGTTCGACTATTCCCCTCCATCAGACCCCAAGCACGCCCTAGTACTTGTGACGACTCCGACTAGGATATACCAGTTCTTTGGAGTTGTTGATCGAAAATCTGAAGAGGGAGGTAGAGTTTTCTCTACCCTCTTCGCTCAGTATCGCGAAACAGTTCCAAGTAAGTATATTATTATCATTTGTTATACTTTTCCTTTCTAAAGATA
This sequence comes from Laccaria amethystina LaAM-08-1, assembly GCA_000827195.1. Classification (NCBI taxonomy): domain Eukaryota; kingdom Fungi; phylum Basidiomycota; class Agaricomycetes; order Agaricales; family Hydnangiaceae; genus Laccaria; species Laccaria amethystina. The sequence goes on along the minus strand of KN838547.1, from coordinate 145,946 downwards.
CCAAAGAGATCCTCGAACTTCCTGGAAATCTTAATTCTTCAGAATTGCAGTTTTTCACACCGAACCCCGATCAAGCGCTGTCTACACCGAAACGTTTGGCGTGGATAACAGGTGGAGTCTGTTCATTTCTATTTCTTGATGGATTGTTATTTTGAATTTCAAGGACCTGGGATTTATCATGGAAGCTTGAATTTGGACATCAACGCTGAAGACCATATCGATGCCGCTCAATTACTTCCCTACCCATCATTCGGAGCTTCTTCAAGCGAGATTCCAGAGGCTCCTTTGTCGCTATCTTTGACTGAGTTCCATTTCATTCTGCTTTACAAGAATCGGATAGTGGGAATTTGCAATCTGGATGATAAAATAACCTACGAAGAGACGTTGCCTATTGTGAGTATCATGAAATTAAGTATCCATTGTTTTGAATATATTGTAGAAAGTTAACGAAGTAATCCGCGGTCTGGCCTCCGATCCCGTTCGCAAAACATACTGGGTATACACCGATCAATCCTTATTTGAATTGGTGGTCGGTAACGAGGATCGGGATGTCTGGAAGATATATCTCGAGAAAGGTGAATTTGACACTGCCCTTCGGTGCGCTAAGGTAAATCTTCGCCTTTTCTGTCTTCCATCCATATTCAGAGGTGTGATCCTAGACAGCTGGCCAACGCGACCAGATTTTACTTGCACAGGCAGATTTTTTTTTCACTGAAGGTCGTTACTATCAAGCTGCGCAATCATACGCCCGTTGTTCTGCTTCGTTTGAGGAGGTCGCTTTAAAGTTGCTGGATGTTGGGGAGCGTGATTCTTTGAGGTCATATTTGATTTCAAGGTTGGAACGAAGTCGCAAAACAGTAAGCACCTTGCGTGACCTACCCCCACCTTTACAGACGAACTGTTACAGGACTTAACACAAAGGATGATGCTTGCAACTTGGTTGGTTGAGTTCTACCTAAGCAAGTGCAATGAATTGGATGACATTGTGGCATCCGAATCGGTTTCTCATGATGTCGACAACCTAAAAGCTGAACGGATCATTGTTGAGGATGACCTGCGCCAATTTTTTGAGACTTACAAGGCGGGCAATCACAGCTCTCATTTATTGACAACAGCTTTCTGAACTATGCTTTATCAAACAGAGCAACCTCGATAAAGAAACTGTCTACGAACTCCTTCAAAATCACGGGAGAGTCGATATGTATCTTCACTATGCCACCGCGGTCGGTGATTTTGAAAGGGTTGCAGAGCATTGGATTCTCGAGGAGCAATGGATAAAGGCGATCGAAACCATTAATCGCCAGGTACTTGTCATTTTGCAGTTGTTATTGGCTTTTTGGTGACCATTCTTAACAGTCAGACCTTAGCCTTTACTATCGTTTTGGTCCTGTTCTCATTCGCCAAGCACCCAAAGAGACCGTAGATGCCTGGCTTCGTCAACCTTCGCTTGATCCTCTTCGCCTCATTCCCTCCCTCCTCCAACTTCAACATGCTCATCCTGATCCGTTGTCTCCGAATCAAGCAATTCGCTACCTCAATCACATCGTATTTGAGCAGCAGAGCACGCTGCCCACTATACATAATCTACTAATTATCTTCTACGCATCGTCTTTGGAGGACGATGGCCCCCTTCTTCGGTTTCTATCCTCAGCACCGACTGATGCAAACACGGGAAAGCCTTATTACGACCTGGATTATGCATTACGTCTGTGCAAATCAGCCGGTCGCACCCAACCCTGCGTGCATATATATTCCAAGATGGGTTTATGGGAAAACAGTGTGGACCTTGCGCTGGAAAAAGGTGATCTGGAGTTAGCAAAGATCAACGCAGATATGCCCGAAGACGACCAGCCTTTGCGCAAAAAGTTATGGCTCAAAATCGCTCGCTATGTGGTCCAAGATAAGAAGGATATTAAATCGTTCGTTTCTTTGTCCTCGTTTTCATCACATCCAAGTAATAACATTTCACTAGGGCTATGCGATTCCTGGAAAATACGGATCTTCTCAAAATCGAGGATATATTGCCCTTCTTCCCTGACTTTGTAGTGATTGATGATTTCAAAGAAGAAATCGCCCATGCCTTGGAAGGCTACTCTTCACACATTGAGACACTGAAAAACGAAATGGATGAAGCCACACGGACCGCGGAATCCATTCAGCAGGATATCGCTGCGCTCAAGCACCGATTCATTACCATCGATGTTGGGGAACAATGCTCAACATGCTCAAATTTGTTGTTGACCAGGCAGTTCTATGTATTTCCTTGCCATCACTCATTCCATGCAGATTGTTTGATTGGAATGGTAAGCTATCCGTCCCTTTGAAAAATCAGACTATAACAATCATTTAGGTTAAAGAATATTTACCAGCACACGCGTTGCGGAGAATCATTACGCTACAAAACCAGCTTGTTAAAAATGTGCATGTAAGCAAAGGCAAACCGAACGGGGCAGGCGTAGGAAATCCAACTCCTTTGGCACCTAACCTGCAAGGGGGAAAACAGCCAGCAAGTCAACGGGCCCTGTTGTCCGCCAACTTTGGACCCATCACAAATCCTCTGCAAAATGGTGCGAGAGCGGCAAACCTATTAGGTCGTAGTGTCATCTCAGCGGGTGATCGCTTGCGGGATTTGATCATCCCAGACGCGCTCGCTGCTGTAGTTTCGGCTCCAACATGGATACCTGGAATTGGGGGGAAAAGGACGGGAAACGAGATCGAGGGAGGGGTAAAGGCGGAAAAGTTGAGGGCGGAGCTTGACGACTTACTTGCAAGCACCTGTCCATTGTGCGAGAGTGTTGTCGTTGGGCTTGACAAGCCGTTTGTCAAGGAGGGGGAGGTGGACACATCATGGGCATTATAGACGCATGGACCGCTCAGACAATAATAGGATATCGAAACGATGACCTAAAAAAACTATCTACATACCATCATGTTAATGGTTGATTTTTTTCGTTCTCCCTGCCCTTCGACGCAGCCGTGCAGCTTTCCTTGCGCCCATCTATATATAGAGTGATACTAAGATTTGTTTCCGAAAGACGGCTCATACCTGCGCTTTTGCTTCCTCGAGTCTCCTCCTTTCCTCTGCTGCCTTTTTGCGCTCCATTGTAACCTCCCTCCGTCTGGTGGCGGAATTAATGGAAAGAAACCCTAAGCGAAGCAGAAGGTAAACCTTTGGTAATCAGCTTCTTTTTCATCCTTGAGCTCCGTCTGTAGTTTTTTGATCGCCATTGCCTTGATAGTTTTTTGCATACGGTCCTCCCATTTTTTAGTCTTGACGGCGTCTGGCAGATTGGAACGGCTGTTGGGTACGTTAGCGTGAAGAAAGTTGAAACAGGAGTCGGCTGACACAGTGGCAGTTTTGGCTGCCTTCCACGACTTTCCAGATACCCTACCAGCTGACGAGGATGCGAGGGGGATGGGAGAAGACATTTGGGTCACGTGAGCTGATAGTAAGTTCTTTGTAACTATAACTACACTTTTAGCACTCACATGTTTGTGAGCCTTACTCTTGGCCTGACCTGATTTGCTTTTCTTCCCCGCCGGTCATCGACCATGCTGAGGTCTCCGCCGGACGCTCACGATGATCATTTGCGCCTTCTTTTGGACCAACGAACAACACGCGCTGATGTCCACGGTCGTTTTTCTGCCCTTTCCCAAATTTCTGACACTCCTTCCGTGTACAGTCGTGCAGTTTTCTCCCCAAAACTCTCAGACAAGCCCGAATCAGAGGGCGATTACTCATACTTGTCTTCCTCGCCCTACTCTGCCGAGGTATTTTCCAATCGCGACGACCCCGCCGTCAGTATGCTCGACATGGACGATGACCCTCGTTCTTCCTTTGCCTCCTCCGACAATCACGACCATGATTATTCACACTCATTTGATAACGAAGACGATAATGAACCCCTTCCTCGCATGAGCTATCTTGGGCCCAAAATGCGTTTTCATTCGCGAGCACCTTGGGAATTGGATGAAACAGCATTGGAAGAAGAGGAGGAGGTTGAAGAAAGTCCGCGCCATTTTGCAAGCGGGTTTCCTTTTTCTCGCGGGAATGGATCAAGAAGCGCGACGTCTGACTCGCCTAGCCCGCGGCCCAGTAATGGAAGCAGACCTAGCGAAGAATCGAGCCGTTCCCAAGGTTCACGCAAACCCTCTATCGAAACAACTAGCTCACAGATATCATATCCACGAGGTGCTCTTTAGTAAATTCATTCTTTTTTTCATTTATAGAGACTATCCTGATGACACTGCCGACAGTGCTCTTGCTCAAGAGAGTTTGTCCACCTCTTCGCTTGGCCGCCCTTCAAACTCTGGACGAAAAGAGGGTTTTCGAGGCAAGTTTTCTATTGGACGCGTCCGTTCCCGCTCTCCTGCAGCGCGTGCTATTCCCTCTCCTAGTCTTTCCCCTACTTGCACTCCCGTTCACCCTAGCTTTCCGCCTCAAACATTCCTTCAAAATGGGCACGACGAAACATCCTTACCCGCGGAATCTGACTCTTACAAAATTCATTACCCAGCACGACCTTTGTCCTCCTCATCTTCCGAGGATGATCGTCACCCCTATGCCAACCCGGATTTGGTAATATCATACGCAGTTGAGCCACTACCAAAATCCCCACTTCGGTCTGCCATGCAATTCCCGCCGCGTAATGACTCTAATCTAACAGTCACCGACTCTTTCACCACTTTGACATTGTCGAATTCTGGGACGCGCTCTACGCTGTCAAGCGATGGCTTATCAACGTCTTCATCCTCGAGAGACCGCCTCTCGTCGCTACAGGGTCGAGACATCTCCTGCCCAGTCTCCGCGCACAGCATTTCGAAGGACGAGCAAGTCCTGCCTGTTCCTCCGCCAGGCGTTGTCAATCTTCCTGGCTGGACTGATCGTGTCACCACGCCAGCCTTCTCGCTCATTTCTCTAGAGGAAGCAAGGGCTCAGCGTATGCGTGGCTCTTCAAACCATGATACAGCCTCCCGATCATCAAACGCCAGCGCTGTTTCATCATCGATGACCCCAATTCCGAGCAATGAGCATGAAACTACGAATATAGCAGACGTTATTTCGTCCGGTGGTAGCGTCTCAAGGACGCGTGGGCGAACTATAAGTGCTGGCGCAAAAGCCAAGAATGCACTACAAACAATTGTAGGACAGAAGCCAGATAGACGAGGGTCGGAACCAGCAATCTTCGGGAACCAGCCTCCCCTTGGCGCTCAGCCGAACAAAACGCTCAAGCACAAGAAGAGTGGCTTCATGCGATTGTTCAACAGCGGCAAAACGAACGAGAAAGATGAACCAGAGGCCCCTCCTGTCCCCTCTTTATCCGATGCTTACGCAGCGCACAACCAACAACATTCGCGCGGTGCTCAGAAGGCGACGTTACATCGTATTCCCGTACCAAGTATATCACCCTCTATGTTTGAAGCTTCGCCTGTTCATGACACTATCTCATCTGGCGATAGTTCAACCTCCGTGAGTGCCTCGCTTAATCCCAGACGTACGCCCCCGTCTCTGCACATCAACACTCTTTCGCAGGGTCTCGTTCCTCGAGGGGCAGCATCGGCTAGAGGCAGCGATGAGTTTCATCAGACGCGAACTTTGCCCACCTCCTCTGAGACTCCTTGGCAGATTGAGAGCCAACCACAAAGCGCGCCCGCCAACGTATCCCAATTCCCATCACTCAGATTGCGGCCTGTATCTTCGCTATTCAGTACCCACTTTGCGGATCATATCGTCAGTGACCCTCGGCCAATTTACGAGACAGACCTGGATACGCCAAGATCATCCAGCCCAACTGGACTTGTGTCTCCAGTGACGCCAGCGTCGTATTCTCGTTCAAGCAATGAACCCTCCATGACCTCCATCTCTGGTGACTCTTCATCGCTTGTTCAGGCTTTTCAGGAACAAATCATATTTGCAAAGAAGGCATGGCAACAGCACATTTGGGAGTTGGAAGGGCAGGTGCGGGATCTCAAAGCTGAAGTGGAAGAACTCAAGGCATTTGGTAAGGACAATACCTTTTGCAGTACATGTGGAAGGGGCGAAAAGCGTTCACCTGATGGGCCCAAACACGACATTTTGTCAGCACCTGGTGCGGGAAGTGTCGTTAACAGACCCAGAGCGAGAACAGGAACATCATCGCGTTTCGGAAATGCGATGCCGTGAGCACCAGCGGCCTTATGAGGCTTTGTTGTCAACACTTCTTCTCACCTATCTTGACGTTCCCCACTCCGTTAACCTTATCTCTGCCTCTTCTATTATGTTGTACTTACCACGATTTCACTCGTTTTACCTATACCACATTTTAGCCATCTATGTAGTAGAGCTCCCACACATTACTGGTACTTAACCCCCACTAGGAGTCCAACTTATCTGTTCGTGTTTATTGGAGATATTAATTCCCTCCACTCACTCTCGTTTTGTTCTTATAGATAAGCTATATATATATTATTAAAACACAGTAAACTCAGAGGTCATCAGCTCCTATGAGCCATCCAATCCCTTTCGACAAGGCCCTAGTAGCTTGGGAAGAGACGTTATCGCCTTCCCCTCTCCTCGAACTGTTACTGTCATCCGTATCTGGGTCATGAGACCGGCCGTGATGACCCACAGAGAATGGAAAGTTAGCTGCAACACTTCTAAATGTTCGACTGGCAATGGCGGTAGCATCTGGAGTGCTGAGGAGAGGTGGAGTTGACATATTGAATTCATGTAAGCGTGCACGCAAAGATGATGCCACGGTGGGAATAGAATCGTCATATCCTTTACTAGGAGCGGTAGCCCTTGTGGAACTGCGTTCATGGACTAGTCTCTCTTCACGAGCTGCAATATCCTCTTTATGCAGACTCCGCCACGCGGTGAGAATATCATGTAGCTTTTCTGGTGGACAGAATTCCAACGCGTGACCTAGCAAAAACGACCTCTTCGCGAGGTCATCGAACTCCGGTTGGCGACCCAGCTGGAAACACGCAATCCAGCATACTTCTGTGGCGTCAGCTATCGTAGCGTCGGACCCTGGTGCGGCGGATGAACGAAGTTGGGAGACAATGTCGATCATCCTCGCACTGTTCTCGTACGCTCGAAGCACGTCTTCAGCCTGAAGGGCCGCATCTGCCAGCATGGATAGCGCCTTGACTTCCGCAGCGGCGTCGCCCCTAAAGCCAAGCTTGTAACAAAGGTCTAAGATGACCTCTGTGTGCTTGTAAGCGTCGATGTTGCTCGACAAAACCTGTGAAACAAGTGAGAGCCGGTCTTTTGTCAACCGGATTTCGATGGGAGAAATAGGAATCCCTTGGCGTGATGTAACATTGAATGAGCATATTCTTGATGTTGCTTCAATAAACTCCTTTTCTCTTTGAAGGCGATCTGAGGGAGGAGGCACATCCAAACTGTAACCTTTTAGTGACCACGGATTGGCAAAAGTCAAAAGTGTTACCAATCGTAAGCCAACTTCATGTCACCAAACTTGTAGTTGCCTGAGCTTGCGTTATCGTAAAGCTCACGATATGTGGCCAGGCACAGGTCTTCGATATTATCTGCAATCTGACTGAGTTTGCTGTGAGGATCCTTCAGCAAAGCTTTGGCGATCGTGAACTCTGTGAAGGGGTCAGAAAAAAAATGCAGCGCCCACATATGAGGGTTTACTGACTGCCAGTGCTCAACAGGCCTCCAAAGAAGATGCCAATGACCTCGGCCTGTGACAACAACCCAAAGGCTTCCTTGAGACCCGATTCACTTGTTTCCGTCAACTTAAGCATATCTTCCAGAAGCCATTCCCAATCCTCTTTGGTATCAAGGCGGTCTTCTACGCCACCTGCACGCCATGCCATCCTATTCGCCCAAGCACGCTGTTCACCCACATTCTCGTTACTTTGCAGAAACCAACAGAGGGGTGCTGGAACGCTCCAACGGGAAAGGATTTCTCCAGACTCCAGGTGAACGTCAAGAATGTCAAGGGCACGAGATAGCGATGCCCGAGTGAGAGGTTTAAAGAAAAGCAATAATTCACTAGGCTTGCAATGTGGGTGACCAGTCGTTGGCATGAGGAATGCGCTGAGAGAAGCGATAGTCGTATCAACAGCATCCTCGGCTTCGTCCCCATCAGCCGAGTCCCAAGCTGGTAAACATTCAAAAATGCGACTCATTGTGGACCACTGATCTAGACTAGGGCTGCCGTATAGGCAGGCTAGAGCGACTCGAACAACATCCTCGTCATCACGAATTAATCGCTGCGCCGCAGGGAGTGTCGGCTTTGAAGCCTCGAATATAGCTGCAGCCTTTTCAAGCGGCAGTGAGAGAATATGCTCGTACAGCAGACGGGAAGAAAGACCGGGATCAGGAGTCCCCGCCCGTTCCGCGCGCGACTCCATTATAAAAAGATACGGTAAAACAAGGCGAGAAATATCCTGAGGGAGTGAATCCGGGGTAGAGTGCGAGAGATACGCTTGCACGACTGTGGATGGATCCATTTCATACCACCGACTTAACGTCCAATCGTCTGGTATTCCCATGCGCTGTGGAGCATCGTAAACGAGGCGCGAAAGAAGACTGAGCTCCTCTCCCAGCTCATCCAGTTCGGGAATTCCTTGTGACGCGCCATGCTGGATAAATTCTAGAGCAACATCAATCATGCCAGTAGACATAATGACGTCGGTAACCCGACGTTTGTACCATGCTGACAACTCCTCCGGCGTTAATGGGGGGACGATGGGCGTGCTCGAAGGCGATCCCCTACACTCGAGTGTAGTATGGCGCAGAGAAGCGGAAAGTCGAATAGCTGACTGTGTTTCCGTCCATTCTGACACATCCTGCTCTTTGCGCCATCCATCGTCCGAAAGGAATGATTCAGCGTTGGTCAAGGTGTTGAAGGATGGCAGAAGGTCGCGGTAAAGTGACGGCGAAATATACTCTGGAATGCTTTCGAGCACAGTGAAGCGATAGGGTCGTAAGGCAGACGCGTGTTTTTGGAAGATGACGCGAAGTGCTCCAAAAGATTGAGAGGAAGCAAATTCACAGGCGGATCGGACAAGGTCATTGAGAAGGAAATCAGAAAGTGAAACTGGACGCTTGGAGGCATGTTGTGGGCGGATTGTTGAAGGCGAGGGGGTTGTGCCATCAGCCCAAGGATCGTCCTCCCATTCTTCCATGTCATCGTCCCCCTGCTCCCACTGTTCCGAAGCGAATTCCTTCTCTGCAAGGACGTATGTATTGAGTCTGTCTAAGCGCTGGAGTAGGATCGAGCGCAAGTAACAGAGGTCGGCGTCGGTGTCGATGGCCCGGAAATGAGTAAGTAGGGTATCATGGGTAAGCTGAGAGGGGATATCGTCTATCTGTCCTTGAGATGCAAGAGCCAACACATCCTTGCAACGTTCAATAACGGCCTCGGTTCTTGAGATTCCAAAATTGAGTAGGGCTTGTTGTACAGGGAGATCATCCAAAACACGATCCAGACACGCAGTGACGATCCATAGGTCATCTGGTATGGATTCAAGAATTTGGTGGACGTGATCGGCCGTAAGCTGGTGGTCCTCCAAAGATTCCCACTGTGTGTAGGGCGTAGTTGAGGTTGAAGCCATTGCTAGGGATTGGAACGGTTCTGTCGTGTTCAGCAAGTTGAAGCTTGGATGATGTTCAACGCCGTCACACTCGAGTAGCAAAACAATACATTTTAGAACGCAGTTGTGTACCACAGGAAAGTTTACATATGGATAGTTTCGCTGACTCAAACCAGACTATAAAGAAATAATGTAGAGAAAAAGATGGATGTGATTAAAACAACGTATCCTGAAAACGTTAACCATGGCACTGAAGGAAGACAAGGAGGGCAGACTTACTTCATCACGCAAATATTCTCCCACATCCCTATTAACGAGATAAGGGCAACAAGAAACAATGGGAAGGAAGATAGAAGACGTACGCTTGGTGAAATACGATGATCGATGTTGGATCCAGTTTTCGAGTATCAGTAGTTGAGCGTGCCGTCACCCCAAAACCCTGGGATTCACGGAATTATACTCATCTTTTCACTTGACGTGAAGTCCACTCACTAATGGTATGTCATTCATGCTGAAAATCACGACGCCTTGGTGCTCCGGTGTATCCTCAGTTATCCTCCCCAAGTGTGCTTTCACAACATGATTCCCATATAGGAAAGGCATCTCCCCGTTGGGTTTTATCCACACCTGAAAATTATGGGTTTCAGCCTCCAGAAAGAAGCCGTGAAGATTGGTGACATGCTACTCACCTTGTATTTGGCGTACTGTGCAACATAATCAAGTGCAGTGATGTGCAGTTTGAATTTGCCACTTTTGCTAAACTTGCCGAAACATGTACCGAGGCTAACAAGATTTGGCCTCGCTACTGAAATCCCCAGGCGCATGGAGGACTCGGAGACATAATAGACACGATCCTTTTGTAACCTAAAACAATATGGCTCGTCTGGTCGGTCAATCAAATGGACGAGATTCTTTCCCTAAAACGCACAATCAACAAGATTTCATTTTTTGTTCGAAAATAGACGAACGAACGATATAGTTTGCGAGCTTTGTAAAAATGGCCTTAGACTCGTCCTCCGTTAGCGGGCGCATCGTATAACGTTTTGTAGTTGGGTTCAAATTGAAATTTGCGAAGGATGCTTATATAAGTTGCAACTCTCTCAAGCTCATGTCGGCACCCTCGTTCAATTCCTTTCCCCTTTCCTTCTCCTCCTTCCCCGAGCTAAACCCTGAACGTCAATCTAAACCATCTGAAGTAGAATCAGGCTCACGGAGCAGTGGAAATTCGAAACGCAGCAAAGACGGTGAAAGTGAGAGGAGGCGTCACAAGCACCGACGAAAGCCTCGATCCAGCTCTCGCTCGCGGCATGTCGAGAACCAATCACCCGACGTTGTCTCTGCTCCAGAGCGAGATGAAGTTCAGCATATATATTACTCTGACCGGAAAGGTGACTTTCTGAACATACAATACGGTGGTTTGCATGCTGGAGACGTGCCAAAATATCACCTAGCTGGTGGTACGTTGCGCCTTCCAATCTCAGATAATATTATAATCAAAGAACAAGGGGGTAGGAACGTATTGGGCTTGTCAAACTCTCTTGTAGTTGTTCGGAGAGCTGGGAAGAGCGTTGAGATTGGCGTAATGGGGCGACGTAAAGTGTGTCTTCTGTCTATCGCGAACTGACAATTTCTCAATTTCTTGTTTAGTTGTCGAGCTTGACGGACTCGACGTCTCGAGCTGTTCTCGCTTCTCCGCCCACCCGACGCATTATCCAATCTGATGAAGACCACAAGTATCGTGAAGTTGACGGGTTTATCCGAATACCTTCCCGGCGTGGTCGACCCAATCTCGACGAATCATACCGGTCCATCGGAACAGTTGTTGAAAATTCCGATTCAGAATCATCTCCAGAGTCCCATTACGGTCCGGACAACGACGATGACACTGATGTAGAGGGAAATACAGCTTTGTCATTGACATCTCACCAAGAAACGCTCAAAACTTTGGAACGGGCGCTGGCTGTTAACGCTGGTTCTGTTGACAACTGGGTGTCTCTTCTCAATCATACGTTGTCTTCAATTCCCATAACTTCAAAGAACGCCACCAAGGCTCGGTCCGAAATAACAATCTCTCTCCTGACACGTGCCTTTTCCGCTGACCCCCAGAATTCAAAATCGAAGCTTTTACGGCTGAAATACTTGAAGGCAGGGGAAGAGATGTGGCACGAGAGCAAGTTGAAGGCCGAGTGGGAAGATGCATTGCGGGTGGGCGGAGTGGGGATTTGGATGGAATGGCTCGAATGGATGACAAGGAAAGGAAACAGCGGCGTAGACGGCGTGGTTGACGCTGCCGTACGAGCCTTGGAGTCTTTTGGGTTTGACGAAGAAGAACAATTAGCGAAAGTCAGAGTTTTTTGGAGGACGGCGGTGGCTATTCAAAATGCTGGTGTGCTTTATATCATATCGGATCTCCAATGCCTATTTCTAATATAGGATCTTTCAGGGTACCCTGAACGTGCGACGGCTATGTTCCAAGCTCAGACGGAGTTGTATGTCTCTTCTGCACTTCTATTATTTTGCCTCTAATGAGTGCAAGGTCGTTTAATTTGCCCAAGTCGCTCTCAGCTGCACCATTTCAGTCCCAACTGGACGAGCTCGAAGAATTCTGGGAGTCAGAAACCCCACGGGTGGGCGAGGAAAACGCGAAAGGCTGGAACTCCTGGTACACTTCAGGCAAGGCTAGCGTGCCCCCAGGTTTCACTACATTTTCGAAACCCTGTGATTCTACCGATCTCGATCCATACCGCCAATGGGCTGCCCAGGAGTTGAAAGCCGATCGAACCTCTCTATATCCCATCCGTGCTTTGTCTGGTTACGTTGGATGTGACCCATATGCCACGATACTTTTCGCTGACATACGCCCAATGATGTTGGATCTCCGATCGTCAAAAGCAAAAGGCGCTTTGCGGATGGCTTGGATATCTTCGCTTGGTCTTCACATCCCTGGGCTCTCGCTTTCTTTCTTCGGTTCTGCGGACTTTAACTGGGATGATCGGTGGAATATGACTCATTTGACAAAATCCCCTCATCTACACGCACTCATTCCTAATTCTGGCATGCATCACAGATATACGCCACAGTCAGTTGCAGGTGTCGCTGTGGGACCGGAACAAGAATATCACAGCGTTTTTGGGCCAGTCCGGCATTGGGGTATGGGCGTTCTCAGTCCCTTGGACATCATTTTGGTGGGTCGGAAGGCATCAGCAACCTTGAGTGCGGTTTGGGGTGCAGACGATGTCTCAGGTGTCGATGCTGGACTGGTAAGGCAGGTGTTTAAACAGCTCAGAGACGGAGATTGCGATCATGAATGGGACTCTTTGGCTTTATCTTTTGAAGCTGCGAATAATATAAAAAGGTATGTGCTGTCCGCGTACATTGATCCGGCTTTCTGAACTCGCAAAGTGCTTTGAAATTATCCAAGTCGTTCCTATCGACTGCTCGAGAGTCGCTTATCCGTTGGGGGACCCACGCCCAACTTGAGAGGATACGGGGTCGTGTAGATGAAGCTCGAAAGGTGTTTAAAACAGTCCTCACTGCGTCGACTTGTGATCCAACTACAGCAGGTGCGTCCCAGATTTGGTGGAACTGGGCCGAAATGGAGTGGCTGGAGGGCGGCTCCGATCTGGCGGTAGATGTGATCTTGCTTTTCTCTGGAATTGAAGGGAACAATAGTGGTGCAGCAGTATTGCGTTGCAGACGTATGCTTGAGGATGGGATCCAACGCGCGTCTCATTGGAAGGACCTCGAAGCTTGGATAAAACTGCGGACTTTGCTTGAGCTTCTCATAGGAACGGCTATGATGGAGGTGCTGAGAATTTTTGATTCACACATGGCTACAAATCGTGGTAGGATTGATCACGAAAGTCTTACGGTGGCTTCTTTACTCTTGCTTTACCGACATGGGATATTGCTTCGGAACGCGATGCCACCTGCCATGCTCAGACAACGAGCCGAGAAGGCACTCCAAGATTACCCGAGCAATTCGATAATTCTGGGAATATTTTTGGAGGGGGAAAAAGGACAAGGAATTTGGGGCAGGGTGAGGGGACTTTTAGGAGGGAGCGACGCGAAGGTGAAGGATGTCGTGAGACGGATTGAGGAGGTCTGGGTTGCTGGATGGGAGAAGGGCCGGTGGACGACCGAGATTGAACGCACACGAAGTGGACTGTCTGCAGCGACAGAGCATGAGCGGTATGTGATTTTATTTTGTGGCGATACGATGCGTTTATCTTGGTTCCTGACAGAACTAGGGCAAGCTCCGTGATCTGGAGAATCTGTATTGAGTTGGAGATCCAGGCAGGGGCGCTTCAGAACGCGAAGAAGCTGCTTTTTCGGGCGCTTGGAGAATGTCCTTTGGTAAAAGGTAAGGGCTTGACGACAATATAACGGTCGCTGACATGTCTTTTGAAATAGAGTTGTACCTGCTTGCGTTTGGCTCACTGAGAGCGGTGTTTGACGGCCGAGAGTTGAGTAGCCTTGCAGACGTAATGGCGGAGCGAGGGCTACGGCTTCGGAAAGGGTTGGATGAAGTCGTCAAGAATGGTGAAGTTGCCGATGAGTTGAGTAATCAAGGGGACGAATGCGAAGACGAGATTGAGTACAACGCGCGCGAGTTGAGACGATTGATGCCTTACTAGTGTATTAGTTATTGTTACAAATGTTACAATATGACATCCATCTACATCTACGAGAGATTAAGGATAATAAGAAGTCAACCTCCCAGCAAACTAGTAAGTGCTGTGATAGTTATAGCGTGACGTGACACAAGTGTGACTGTTTACCTCCACGAGGCCTTTCCACTATCGCTCACGGTGCTCTCTCCTGCTGGCCGCTGCCACGCTCCTTCCTACCTTGGCTCCTGCAATGCTCAGCAAACTTTGAACGACGTCGGGACCGTTACACTTACCATCGCAAATCTGAACTCCACGCTAGTACTCCCCACAATTCTTGTTCCGATCGACAATCCTTCCGCTCCAGCTACGTTTCGATATTCTCCAGCTTGGAGTTGACAAATAATTCATCAAGCTCACTTTCTTTCCCTTTTTCCCCCTTTATTGTGCCCGCCCATCATTGCTGGGTGTCCATCTATCTTAATAACAACCCGACATGTCCGCCATTCTCGCTCCGACTCTCATACCCCGCGAAGAATGGCTAGACGCCGACTTCGATCTTCCGGAAGGTGCGCTAATACATGCGTCTTCTGATAAAGACGATGAAGACGAAGACTGGGATCTCGAGATGAACCTCTCCCAGCCAGGGGACGCAAAAGCCAAAGCCGTCGTTGACGGGATAGCAGCCCGATTGGAAACCTCCTTAAAGGCCCCTCCGTCACAAGCGTTCAACATACGTCCTCCCCTCTCACCGTTGGATGTCGATGAAGAAGACGATGAAGGCGTTTCCACCATCAAAGTCACGGCTCTCTCTCTCTCCGTCTTTGCCAAACCTAGTGCCAAACCAACAACAGATGTAATCGACGAAGATTTTGAGGATGCATTTTCGCTCCCGTCGGATCTGACACAACTTTCATTGGCACCTTTGTCTCTTAACCATCGATCTTCAAAGAACTCCCTTGAATGGGGAGACAAAGACAACTCCTCATCCTCGCAATCTTCGGATGCATATTCAACACTGGGGTTTGCGGAGGCGTCCCCTTCTTCGAACTCGACCTCTTCGGTGTCATTGCCCGAGACCGAAACTGAGGATGATGACGACGGAGATCAACTTGAAGGGCTTGTCATTCCTGCATCCTTATTTGAATCCAAACAAAGTGGTCGGCAACTCACCAAGTTGTTGGAGACAAAGAAAAAGGTCAAGTTGACCAACACTCACCTTAAAGTATCGGCCCCCGACCCAGAGGATGACTTTGAGACGGGTCTCATAATTGACGATGATGTCGACCTCAGCCCAAGCAGATTATTGTATAACGCCCAACATCAATCTCAGCGCCATTTCAATCGAAGTAACAGCATGCCTCCTCAGCGCCCCTCCACTTTACGGCCACCCTCTCGACCCAAGCTCGAACGAGCCAAGTCTCCCGCCAACCCCCCCACATCTTCTGCGAGGCAGCTTCAGAAACTCCGATTGTCCCCTTCTCCTCCTTTGCGCCCACCCTCTAGGTCGCAGACATTCCAGTCTCTCTCCTCCGCTCTTCCCTCTCCCTCTCCCCCATCCTCGAGTAGCTTCCTGTCTCCCAAGCCTGGAAGCCTCCGCGGCCAAAAGTCTCACTCTGGTCTTAAACCACCTACCCCTCCTGCAACAACACGGAAACTCACTCGCAAAGCCTCTTTGTCTTTTTTGATGGATTCTAGCTTCCAAGCATCTGGTCCTAGCTTAGATATAACTGCTGGAAGTTCCAAACCAGCTCGTTATGAGGAACCAACGGCTGCTTCTCGTGCCAAGACTTACAAATGCTCTACGAGTCGATTGCCAGACTTCAAAGTTCCTCCTACTCGCCCATCCACTCCATCCTCTAATCCTGCCGCACTCCGTTTAACTCTTCCTACTCAATCCCGTCTAAAATCAAGACCTGCGCTGTCACAAGTTTTTGGAGGGAACCCCACTGCACAATCACCGTTACTGCAGACAGCACCACCTATCCCTCCCAGACCTCCATCCAGCCTCTCATTACGAACTGCATCACGACTAGCAAACAATCCCCCACCTCCCAGTGTTCCCAAATTGCTTCGCCGACCAAAACGTCAAAGGACGTATGGGGATGGTACAGAACTCGATGGCATTGAAGATCTTCCCACCGACCGCGAGAAGGAGGGCCATTTTCGAGTGCAGCCGAAAGCAATTGGGAATCGCATACCTGGAGCCTCTTATCCCAATGCCAATAAGAGTGGCGAAAAACCTTCGGAGAAAGGAACCATCAGGAGAAACGGGAAACGGGATGGCTCTGCTACCAACGGTAATTTTCCAATCTAGTGCCACATCCTTTGTAGGAACTGACTTGCACACTCAGAACCCCCAGTGGCCTTGGCTCAATCGACCAATACTTTACGACGCACAACAACGCGCATTGATTTTTCGCTGAAAGCATCAGTTCATACTGAGAGCGATATACTACCCAAAAGGAAGAAAAATGCTTCTTCCCCAACAAACACCCGTCGGAAACCCACATTAATACGAAATTTAGGCGGAACTGGTGGTCCAAAAGGTACGTCATATCAAGATGGTGAGGATAATATTGACACTGCGTTCAGTGGTAGGGGACATGAAATGGAATCCGCACAGCCTTCGGTGGGAAGGTAATGATCAGGTCCTTCGTGACTTTGATGCTGCTGTTGGGACGTCAACGCGGCCAGCTCTCATAACGCAGCTTACGGGATCATCGATCGGCTCACCAGCTGGGTCATTCGCATCCGGTGCAAGGGTGGTCGGAAACATGTTTTTCGATCCAGTACGTATGTGTTGGATATCTACTCTGCCACCAGAAGAAGACGAACCCGACGTCTTTGCCAATCTCGCAGACGACGAAGAGGATGGAGCAGCATGGGAATCGAAAGGTGGCACCATCAGGGCAAGCCTACACCAGCGAGTCTCCGATGCAGGCAGTGCTAGCACTTCCTGTGCCAACTCTAGCGAATCTTCGGACTTGCGTCTGGGTGCTCCAAGCCCTGCGCATAGTCATACACGGACACTTTCGGAATCGGGCAGTGAGCGTGGCTCACGTGCTTCGATGGTGGTGCGTGACGTGGATGAAACCTTCCTGGAGAAATGTCGAGACGCAGAAGAGCGACATCGCAGGGAGATGAAAGGCTGGAAATCTACACTCGCGAAACAGGACTTGTATGCCAACCCTGATCGCTCTCACCTTTATGAGATCAGGGCCCTTGCCACACGGAAATATTGAGTTTCTCTGTCTTTTTCTTATTCTAATCAAACTTATATTGACGCTCCTTACTGTATTATTTCGCCTCTGATTCATCCTACTACTATTAAGACTCATGATCATTAGAGCCTTGACACACTCGTTTGTAATCGATACTTGCGTCGAAATAGATCCATGGAAAGTCTAATTGAAGAAATTCTCATCTGATTGATCAATGGGCACCCTGTCGTCACCTTGCAAACTATACTCTGGATCTGGCCGCATTGTATTGTCCTCGCATAACCAGAAACCAGTCTTCGCCGAACTTTCATCTTCATATCCCCTCAAACTCCTCTCTCCACGCATCACAGAAGATGGTGTTGCCGTCGTTTACATTGTTACGTACGGAGGAGGTCTCGTAGGGGGCGATCACATTCTCTTGTCCGTCAATGTCCAGCTTGGCTCAAAGCTTGTATTGCTCTCTCAGGTTCTCTGCTTGCCTCTTTTTCCTTGCATCGGCTGACTCGTGCTTAGGGCTCTACCAAAGTTTTCAAATCCCGTTTGGGAACTCGACTTGCGTCCGTCAAAGCCAAAGTCGAAGTCACTCCCACCAACATTGCCTTGACCACTCAACGCATCCACTTTTCGGTTGGCACCAACAGCGCTCTATTCTTGCTACCCGAGCCGGTGACATGTTTTCGGGATGCCTCCTATAATCAGATTCAGACGTTCGATCTCACAGGGACCGCGACGGTGGTGGTTCTTGACTGGATAACCTCAGGTCGTAAAACTCGGGGCGAGGACTGGGCGTTCTCTCGCTATTACAGTGCAAATGAAATTACAGTGGATGGGAAAGAGGTTGCTAAAGATATCCTCTTGCTGGATGATGAAACACTAGATTTTCAAATTCCTCTTCCTCGGCGATCCATGGCCACTAGGTTGGCACCATACTCTTGCTATGCCACCGTGATATTATATGGCCCTCAAGTCCGAGAAAATATTAGCACCCTCAATGCACAATACGACATGCTCTCTGTCTTCAAGACTAAAGCTCCGACAGACCTAATTTGGTCGTTTAGCCCCATTGATACCAAGAAAGAAGGCGCTGTAATCAGAGTGGCAGGAAAAGACACAGAGGCGGTCAGACTGTGGTTAAGGCAAGCTTTGAAAGGGCTTGAACCCTCCATTGGTATCGATGTGTTTCGGGCGGCATTTCCGTAGCCAGTAAGGGTTTCAATATACATTCCAACCAAAAGTCACATCTTCTCGCGTTGACAGAGCAATGTGTTTGTGTATCCGCGATCTTGCGCTTAGATCATTGAGCCCTATCGCTTGATGCATAGACTCACTCGTTCTTTCCCGGAATTAAGCAATATTGGGGCTATTGTTGGACTTGCAACTTCCTGATATTATGTGGCTGTCCTCTGAAGTGGAAGCAATGGTACGACCTTTCCCCCCCTTTTTCTCGATGGTATCCCTATAGCTGAGAACACAAGCATCAGGCCATTAGAGTTTACACCCTTTGTTGATCTTACGGCGCCCTGAATTCATTTGCAATTTTAAACATATTCGCCGTTTTTAATAATGTTGTGAAGAGTCCCTTGTCTCTGGACTTCCACCCATCGACGTGTCCTTTTGCTTGATGGACTCCTACTATCAGACTTCCCAACGTGGACAATGTGGACAGAGATTCCCGTGCTGCAGCAAGCGATGAGTATATGATGTCCCGGTTTTGCTTTGAGCTGTCTCCTATGGCAGACATTCATTCCTTTTTCAAAGACGAGACGCATGAGTGCGACGGCCGTCTCTCGGCGACAGAGAATCGCATTTACTGCTCTATAATCGACGCTTCTGCCGTCGTGGAGCGAAGACTGATGCGGCGAATAGACCTACATGTCATCCCTTGGTTATCCGTCTTGTATATACTGAGTTTCATGGACAGGGGAAGCATCGGGAATGCGAAGGTATTTCTAATGTCATTCGCAACTACGTTTATGCTGACCAGCCAGTAGCTTTTCCATTTAGAAGAAGACATCAATATCAACGATGGAAAATATTTAATCGCTCTGAGCGTGTTTTTCTTACCTTACGCGGTATTTGAGGTCAGTCAACCCATTCGCCGTTTCTGCTATATGTCACCTCTCTTTAGCCGGCTAGCAACGTGATTCTGCGTAAACTCAAACCTTCGTTGTGGCTCTCTACAATGATGCTTTTATGGGGAGTGGTTATGGTTCGTCAATGGTATTCTCTTGTTCACATCAAGATACACGGTATTTTTTTCCCAGACCTTGCATGGTTTTATTCGCAACTACAGTGATCTCATCAGTTTGCCAATATTTCCTATTTTTCGGCAGCTCCACCAACTAACGAGTGTCAGCGTAGTCCTGCGCTTCCTCCTTGGAATTACAGAGGGAGGCTTATATCCTGGTATAGTCTTTTATATCTCTAGGTGAGTGCTGTACTGCGTCGCTTTACTGAGATGTTGATATCCTTTGCAGTTGGTACAAGCGTTCCGAGATGGGGTCCAGAATTGCAATTTTCTTTTCCTCGGCAGCCATTGCAGGCGCTTTTAGTACGTCTCTTTTTGTGGAACATATTTAGGCTAATTTTACCTTTCGTAGGTGGACTTCTGGCTGCTGCAATTGATACCATGGATGGTGTCGGTGGAAGACCAGGTAAGTTCGCCCTGAGATCACCAGAAACTTATAGTTTATAAACTCAGGATGGTCCTGGATATTCATAATTGAAGGACTGGCGACGGTTCTAGCATCTTTCGCGTCGTTTTGGCTTATCCAAGATTTTCCAGACACCGCAGAATTTTTAAGTGAAGCAGAACGTTTGTTACTCATTCATTACCCGCAGAGTTGGGACACTGACTAACCGCCGAACAAGGTGTCTTTGTCGTTCGACGTCTCGAGAACGATATGAAGCTGAGTGCGGCTGGAGAAGTGTTCAAGGCACAGTACTTGTTGCAGAGTCTAACTGATTGGAAGACTTGGGTCGCAAGTATGTTTTCACGCTCTAGTTCAAATGACATGATATTTACCTGACACGTCGATACAGTGGGTATTTTCATGGGTTTGTGAGTGCTTCGTCTGCTTTTTGCTAAGCATGACTCTGACTTTGAAGTGTTAGTGATGGCCCACTTTATGCATTCTCTTTATTCCTACCTTCCACTATCAGCCAGGTGAGTCGTCTAAGTTTTGAAAACCCGTTTATGTTATATTTCATTTCGTGCAGTTAGGTACGTTACTTCGCTTGTGACTTCGATCACCGAAACCCCGTTCGATGATTTCATTCGAGGATTTCAAGCGACCGAGGCCAATTTACTTTGTGTCCCTGTTTACGTATGGGGCTGTATTTCCACATGCGCCATTGGTTTTCTAGGGGATCGCATTGGGACGCGTTACTACATAAACCTGCAAGTCTTTGTTCCAAACTACTATGACCAAGTTGACACTTTTTTTCCCCGTAGTTCCCTCTTTGGTGTTGGATCGGTGGCGTACATCATTTTAATAGTCTCGAGGTCAGCGGCATTATCGTACTTCGCTGTTTACTTGGCCGTCTGGCAAGTGAAATTCCATTTTGTTCTCTCGTCACGCACTCATCTGAAGATACTCGTTCTAGCGCAATCTATCCTACGATTCGTATGGCACATTTTGATCCCACTCCGAATATGTTTCACCCATTTCTATAGCCAATTCTGTTGCTTGGCTCGCAAGCAACGTCGAAGGTTCTTATAAGCGAAGCGTGACTCTGGGCATGGCCATTGGTTTCGGCAATATCAATGGGGCGGTAACAGCCAATATTGTGAGTATGAACAGCTGTTCCCCACTGCCCCTGGCCTGATTGGATTGCAGTATCGTGCAGGAGATAGACCATGGTACCGGCTTGGCCATGGGGTTGTACTCGCTTATATTGCGACGAGCCTGTGACCCGTGCTACGCACGGGCTAGCATGTTATTCTTTATCAATGTTTCGTATTCCAATTGCATTCTTTAAGAAGCTTCAGTTAGTGTATGAAAAGTTACCACACATCTCCAACGACGCGCCGCCCAAGGGCGGCGCGTCGTTGGTAGACTGTATGGCCCCCATGAGTCAAGTAATTGAGCAGTGCACATCTATTACATTTCCAATGTTACCTATAATTGAGAGTGTTAGAAGTAGAGAGTAAGGGCGAGAGTAAGAGATAGAGTAAGAGTGAGTGTGTGCAAAGTCACCACACGTCTCCAACGACGCGCCGCCCATAGGCGGCGCATCGTTGGTAGACAGTATGGCTCCCGTGAGTTCTATATGTAAGTCGTGCACGTCTACTATGACATTTCCAATGTTACCTACAATTGAGAGCGTTAGAAGTAGAAAAGTAAGAGCAGGGGATGGAAACAGTAAGAAAAAACGATTCAAAGACGACACATCCATGAAACTGACTTACCTCGAGGTAT